>JANHGL010002605.1:13165-26496 GCA_024611195.1 Ceyx melanurus | reverse complement strand
AGAGCCGCCTGGATGTGTTCCTGGGTGACTTGGTCTAGGTGATCCTGCTCAGGCAGGGGGTTTGGACTAGATGATCTAGTTCCCTTCCAACCCCTAACATTCTTTGATTCTGTGGTTCTGAGTTGGGAACTGGCCGCAGCCCTTCAAATGCTCTTCCAAGTTTTAGGCTCAGAGATTGTAAAGCCTGGAAAGAGAGTATTAGCTCACCTAGTCTAACCACATTAATATCATCAGCTATTCCTGCCACACAATTTTAACTATATTAAACTTGGCCACATTGTTTCGCTTAAACATAATCTGTATTTGGCCAGATTTAGTTTTCTGTCTTGAGCTGAAACCACCAAAAACAAGAGAATTCCACTCATCTCTGTTTGTTCTGAGAGTTAATTCCCTTCTCCCCTATAAACGTGCACCTTTTTCCCAATTTGAATTTACCTGGCTTCCAGCCACTGACTCTTGTTAGGACTTTATCTTCAGGAGTCAAGATCCTTTTACAACCCAGCATATTTTCCTTAGAAGGCAACTTGCAAATGGTCACAAAGGAAATGTATGTCAGATCAAGGAATCAAACCTTACACACTGAAATCTCAGGGTAATATCCAGATCATCAGCTTATCCATGCTGGTGACAGCACCCTGGGGAATAGGGTGGTTTTCATGGTTTTACAGGTGAGACTGTGAGAAAGGATAGTGCCTCTGCCTCTTCCAGTCATGCACAGACCAGTATGTGGCAGCTGGGATGCAGCAGCAGAGATCTGGTTATACAGGACACAAATTGCTCAGGAACTCAGCAATGAATGGCTCTGGCCTCTCATGAGGCAGACTGTATCCCAGAAATCTGCTTCAATCTGTTGCTAATGTAATAGCAAATGTCTGCCTTGATTGTCCTTTGACTTTTACTGACTGGATGATGTTATCTGCAGCATTACAAGCACCAGGCACCCATGAACCCATCATCACTCCTCCTCCTTCAGCTTCTGCTCCTAGTACCCTGAGGTTATTGTGGCAAAGACCCGTGAAAGGGCACACAACTTTTATGAAACGTGGCAAATTTCATATATGAGAAAGCACCTTTCCCTTCCCTGGAAATTCACCTTGCCATTGTGAAATGAAGCTCTGCTCTCTATGCTGCAGCCCCACATAAAAAGAAAATTGTTTCTCATAAATTACTTCAGAAATGCACATTGCATGTTAATTGTAAAATAAACAGCTTAAATTCATTTCATTGAGCACAACATCAGAAAGAAAATGAGCCAACTGCAGTAGATTATTTTTGTTGGATAGGTTTCAATCATCTTTACTGATGCCCTTCATTCTTCTGATTACCATCACTAAAAACCCCCATAGCAAATTTCATCTGAGTATCTAAAAATAGAGATATTTATAACTTGGCTGTTTTTGTCTTTCATCTCCCCCTTTCCTCCTTGCATTTTTGATCAGACTTATTTCAGACCCTGGTGAAATATGTAAAGCATCCATGCAAGGACTGTACAGAGGGAAATGTGGGGGCTTCAACATCTTATTTTCTATCTGTACCATAGTTGGCCAAGGGAATAGCCTCAGTCCATACCCAGTTGCTCTGCCAGGATCTATAGAATCATAGAATGGCTATGGCTGTAAGGAACCTCCAAAGGTCATCTAGTCCAACCCACCTGCAGCAAGCAGGGACACCTTCAACTAGACCCCATGAGACTTGGTCTCTCAGTTGCTTATGTGAACACTGCCTTTGATTGCTCAGATTCAGTTACATTACCAAATTATTCCTAATTAGACTAGTGAAGCTAACTTAGTTCATTTTCACTAAAAATGAGTGAAGCAAACAACACAGTTCATCAGGCAGATAGCAAGAGCAGAAGAGAATATATGGTGTAGGACAGGGAGCAACAGCTTCTTCAGGTGGTTGCATTACAGCCATGAAGATGTGTGATCAAGCCCTTAGTGCCCGTCCTCATTTGGAATAAAAGTGGCATAGCACTATTGACTTCATGCTGATGAGGAGCCAACTGATAAGGTGGATGCAAAAATAGCAAGTTTCACAAGTCTCAGGGACTGGTGAATGTCACCTGAGTTTCTCTTTGATCTTTTGGTTGACATCCCCCAAAGTTAAGCATTTAATATTGAAGCCGGAAGTCTACATGTTGAGCCTACACAATCACCTTGTAGGCTGTAAACCATACCTTAAGGCACATGATAACTTAGCCTAGGCTTGTTTAAAATTCAGCTCAGGTTCATAACACTACAAACCTCAGTGAATCCTGTGAACTTGGCTCAATTTTAGGGTTTCAACAGTGCAGGTCTAAACACATTTAAAATACTTTTTCTCAAAAGCAGCCTGGGCAACAACTGAAAGCCTTGGGAAAAATTCCTCTGCATAGGAAAATAGCTAATGCATCAAGTTATGGTTTCTTAATGGCATTCAATTAACACATCACCGTTGTTAGTTGATTAAAAATTAACTGTGAATACACATTTAACATTTAGTGCTTACAAATGTTCCTTGATTTATTAAAATTGTCAGGAGTTAAGGAGTCTTGGGATAAGCAAGGAATATTTTCTTTGCCTATTTTGGTTAACTCTGTAATGGAGCAAGGAGCCTTTAATAGAGAATTCAGACTTGCTGAAAAGTTTTTTGTAAAGCACATTATAAATCAT
Source organism: Ceyx melanurus (assembly GCA_024611195.1). Lineage (NCBI taxonomy): Eukaryota > Metazoa > Chordata > Aves > Coraciiformes > Alcedinidae > Ceyx > Ceyx melanurus. The sequence goes on along the minus strand of JANHGL010002605.1, from coordinate 23,845 downwards.
TCTTCAGATATTAAAGACTCTCTTGGCTCAATTCATGTTATTTCTGAAAGCATGTATCAGCTAGCAGTAGTACACCAGAAGAAATCTCCTTTTTCAGGAGTGCAAAAGAAGAAGTGTTTTTCAGAAGATTCCTCCAGGACTGCAGCTGAGTTTCCATTTGTATCTGTGTTTGTTAACAGGTAATCTTCTCCACACTGACTTTTTGGGTTGCAGTATGACAATAAATGTCACCACGGGCCTTTTGCTGCATGGCATCCTGGTGCCACTGAGATTTCAACAGAGCAAGAGGACACACACCCAGCCTGTGATCAGGAGCAAGCATGAGGAAAGTCATGCATAGCCACATGCTTGGCAGGGGTGTGCATCCTCTGCACAGAGGGTTTTCAAGAGACTGGAAATCCCACACGGCCTCTGGTGTTACTTATGGGACCACCTCTGGCAGACCCATTGATGCAGCCACCCCGTGTGCCCTACCTTCACCCCAGAGCAGTTTCTCTCCTGTGTGTGATCTTCCTAACTATGGACATGTCAGTAGAGATGCTATATACAGGACTGACTCTGATTGCACGTATGGTTATCACAATCACATGTTCAAATAGACATTTAAGCCCCTGAAGAAATATTTGTACTCTCAGATATGGCTAATGTGTTTATTGAACAAGGTCCAGGCAATGACAGGCATGAGGACACTGCGGAAATAGAAACAGTCCAACCAAGAAGTAGCAACAGCAGTGAAAAGTGCTCAACATTTAAGCTAAAGAAGTCAGGGGAAAGAGGGCTTTCCTCCTACCTGAGCACCGACATTTCAGATCTGCCTGCTTTAGTCCATGATTGTGCCTCTCTATGTGACATATGGATACAGATCACAAAAACAAGACCCCTACAATGTGAGCATTTGGTCATACTGCTCATAAGATGCTGACAAAAATCTTTTATATACAGAAGTTGGTTTACAGCACTATAATTTTCTGCTTTTGCCCTCCCATATTGGTCTACCCTCAGTATAACACAAACGAGAAAAATAGAGAAAAAAAAAGGAAAAAAGAAACAAAAGGCAGGAAAAAAATTCTCAAGAGCGCTCTATATCACATGCCCCTCTGACTTGTTTCTGAGGAACGCAGCACTTTTTTTTCTAGTTCTGCACCTAATGAAACTCTTGTCATGATGCAGGGATTAATCTGATTATTTATTATTTGCATTAAGGTGATACCATCTGCCCTTCTCTTCTCCCTCCTTTCTTTCCCTGCATGATTAGGGTTCTATTGTGTTGAGCAAGACAGGTACCATGTTAAGAAAAGGTTGTTATCCCTGTTTCAAGGAAGGAAAGTAAGGTGGGGAGAATTTCATGATTTGGAAGGAGTTCACTGAAGCATAGTCAAAAACATTCTATCCATTTCTTTGGGCTCTGGACCAGGCTTTAAGGATAAGACTGCACTGCATAAGACATCACTGTGAGATAGAGATTAAAATTGGCTCCAAAACAGCTGAGTGTCTGCACTGCAGCATCGCCACCTGAAGAGATACTTGTTCTAGCTGCAGGAGCAGACTGGCCATCCCAGCTTGGTGCTGGTAAACTGAAGGTCCTGCAGTCCTGTCATTCAGAGCTGGCTTAATATACAGTGCTCCAGGGTGTGCCAATCAAATATGTCTATGAATACACAGTATAACTTTCCTCACTTCATCCAGGGAGAAGTACAATGAGATAATAATGTTTCTGTTCATAAACTCTACACAAATCCAGACTTAAAGTACATCTCCCATGCTGGCAATACATGGTGCAGGATGAATCCAAAAGTAAGACACAGGTTTCACTTTCTTCTCTTCCCAAGTCTTCTGTCATATTTAGTGTGTGAAGTTTAGAAAAAGTGCTTATCTTTTCTGAAGTTAATGGGAAAGAAATACAGAAAAGCTTTAAAAAATGTTCCTTTGCATCCGCTGATCTTTAATCTAAGCATCCTTGAATATCTGAGTCTTCTGTGCACCTAAAAATGAGATCCCATTGTGAATGTCTGACACCCTTAACTGTTGAAGTACTTTGTTAGCATTACTTACAGCCAATGATGCTCCAAGAGAAAGCTAGCACTAATAACTCCTTTTGCCAAGTGGGGATGCTGACTTTCAGGTGGTTAAAAATCCACGAGGTGATGACCAGATGCCCAGAGCCTCCCAGATATATGCTACTTTCTTTGCTAGACTGATCTCGTCTCACCATCTTCCCACATGAACCACATTTTTGCTATTACTGGCATTTACTGCTTAAGACTGAGCTGGACATTCTTCAAGAAAATGAAGGAAAAGGGCTTACTCACCCCAGTGCTCTTCACATAACGAGTGTGACAGAGCTTATATGCCTTGGAGACAGCGAAGAATCTACCCAAGCAACAAATAAAATCTCATGGAAAGCAGGTTGTGAGATAAAAGACTCATCACCACACACAGAGAATAACAATGGGAAGGGAGGACCAGAATAACTTAAGGGAAGAAACAAGTTTCTACCATGGCTCCTCCCAGCGCTGCTCTAGGAGAACATCACTCCACCATGGTGAGTCACAGGAGCTGCTCTCTGGAGCACATCAGGGGCAGAGAGGAGTCACTGCCCAGGAACATATTATGGGGTTCACAGGAAGAGTGTTTTGGGATTGAATGGGACTTATTGTGGTTTTGGAGAGCCAGATATGGGAAAACTGAAGGAAAAGGGGATAAAATAGCCAGCTGTGTGTGAATAGGTATGGTGGATGCTTTTGGTTTTGATCCACTCTATGTGTGCTTGTGTGTGTGAAGTATCTGCACCCCTGCTTCCTGCTGGAGTGTGTGTGCAGCCTCAGGACCTCCTTTGTCCAACTCTTGTCAAGATAGGGGAAGACTAGGATCCATAGGCTACTGAGTGTCTGAGACCAGCTACTAGAAATCTATATTTTATACATATGTCTACATTGTGCATTGACAGTCTTCTACTCTGATCAGCCAGGGAGGGGACATGATGAGGTTGTTGGTGCTTATTCTGTTTGAGTAAGTGCTCTGTGCATCTGTGATCTGCACATCTAAATATTTATGCTCTGTATGTGTATCTGCCTAATGGGAATATATGCTCAGTCTCTCTACCAGTCATAGCTGGGATATGGCTCTGTGGGCAGCCTCAGCTCTGTTGGGATGATGAATTTGGTCTTTTCCTAACAATATTCTCAAGCCATTATAAAATGCAGGAGTGACATAAAATAACCTGCAACAAATTCAGTGGTCTGAGTATTTGGAGTCGGACTTTGGAGGTTTGGAGAAGGTAGTATGTAGTAATGCTGTGTTTGATAAGCTTCATCAGCCATATACAAGGAAGGGTATGAGAAAAAGAGGTACAGGCCTGCCAGGCAGATGAACTGGGGAGCCTTTTTTTTTTTTCAGTTGAATGATCACAATTGCAGAGAACAGTTTATGGTGTAAAAGGAAAGATAATAAGAATCTAATGTGGAGGGAATTTTCAGATAAAAACTGAATTCTCTCTCCACAGGCTGATATTTCTTGGTGCTTTCATTTTCTGATACTCTTTACATCCAAGCTGACTGTGATCCCTCTTGACGAAGGCATTGAGACAAATATCAGTTGGGTGCCTAAATATCTCTGAATATCTCTGTGGACATAGTTCTGAAGACCCAGAACACTCAGAATTAAAAATGGGGGTTAGATTCCTCCAGCTGCAGAACAATAACTTTTATAGCCCTTTTCCCCAGTCAGTCTAAAAGTCTAGAGTTTGAGACTATAATGAGAAGTTGAGAGCAATTGAAGTATCTTATTTCATATTCATCTGAATAAGGACAGACTGGAACCTTGGATATCTCACTTTTTGGTTAAATAGATAGACCTCTTATCCATGAAAAGGGGCTTTGATGGAAATAAAACGTTATGCTGAACTTGAAGACATCAGGGATAGTTCAAGGTGTATATATCAGATTCAGAGACTTAACTAATTCCTGGGTCTCACTGGGATTTAGGCAGGAGTTAGTCAACTCACTGTTCAAATTTAGGGGTGCCAAGGGTATGTTTTCAGGGTAAAAGCAGGGATACCCAGAGAGTTTATGATTCCCATGGATGAAACAGTGGAAAAGAGGTGTGGCTTTGATGACAATACTACACTTGGCATCAAAGCCCTTCTTTGGGAGTGCTCATGAGGTGTGTTTTTGAGCAGCAGAGTAATGAGCCTTGAAGGTAGTGTTTGCAATTCTTCTCACCTAGTTCTTCTATGGTTCTTCACACACCACTTCACTGGGTAGAACTGAACCTTGAGTTACCTGGAGTCACTGGACTCCCTCCAGCAACACAGGTAAGAAGAAGGGACTCCTTCTGTAAGCTATGCATCATGAATCACATTCTTCATATTTTGGTTTCTCTCTTTCCTTTATAAGAAGGGACCTGGATGTTCAGCTTAGAATAACAAAAGGGAAAACAGAAAAAAATGAATCTTGCTTGATACAAGCTTCTTCAATCTCAAAGCCCTGTTTAAACTCTCATTCAATTTAAAACAGAAAAAACTTCAAGAACAGACCACTCCTTTCAAAATCTTATTGTATAATTTGAAGATTCACAGATTCACAGATATTAGGATAAGATGTTTACTACCAAAATACAGTTAGTTAATTATGAAGCATTAAACATGCCAGGCCAGATTTTGGCATCTTGACAATGATGGCAATCTTGTATACAAATAGTCCTGCTGCAATAAATTGGAGCATTTGTGCAATGGGATCTACCCAAGGCTACAAGTGACTCAGTGTGAATCCAAATCTGACACCTAATATTTATAACAGGGGACTAGATGACTCAGGGCTTCGTAACAAAACACAGAGTTTTTCAGCCTCTGGCTACCTGCTTTAATCTCACTGCTGTCAACCGTGACAAAAAGTCAGCACCACATGACAGCTGTTCAGAGGCATCCTAATGAGCAGGTGATGTTGAAGGTCCTGGTGGACATCACCTGGGAAAACAGAGCTATGCCCAGGCCTCCATGCTGGCAGCCGCAGCAGAGGACTGGTGACCTCCAGGTCAGGGTTGGAGTATGTCAAGTGGCATAAAGAAACCAGCACCGGCACAACTCCTGCAGCATCTGCTCGAGGAGAAAGACATATCTCATCTCTCTGGCTACAGTGAGGACAGAGTTCCCTATCAGCATGAACAACTGAAAATAATCCTCCCCCAACAACTTTGGCTTACCAGTGAGGTCTAAACCATGTATTCTTCAGGGAGCATAGCAAACCCAGAGACCATAATTAAAATATGTTAATCTACACTGGGCACTTACCCATGGATAAACACTTCCATTTGGCACAATTTCTCGCAATCTTCTTCTGAGATTTAAGACTGATCTCAGAACCCCACTCCTTTCCCTTTTGACATTTTTTGTTTTACTTTTGAACCAAAAAACACTGAAAAATAAAATTTAAAATTAAAAAAAAAAAAAAGTAAGGAAAAAGAGAATGGGGAGATAAAAAAAAATTGACACTTGTTTTCTTCGTAAGATTTGTAATTCCAGTTCATTTTTACTGAGGATAGGGGGATGCTGTAGCTAAGCTATGTGTTCATTACAGTCAGGCAAAAAAATAAGGTAGGCTCCCAGTTTTGCTTGTGTTGTTAAAAGAGCCTCTGAAGCTGCAGTTCTGGAACAGGTCTCCTCTTTCTTTGAAAGCATGCTGTTTGATAGACTGTCATTTGTCCCCTCCTTTCAGAAGAGCCAGCTGGCAGCTAAGTGCTAAAGCCAGTGACTTGCATGTGTTTTTCTGACATTTAACAAATGGGAACAGCTTGCAAATCTGCATTAACTCACTCTGTCTCACAAATAATCATCAGCTACGCCGTGTAGACATTCGGAACATTAGCACAGACACAAAAGGGAGCGCGAGTCTGTGGGAAAAACAAGTCGGCAAATAAAAGATGTTTTTGCTAAGGAACAGATACATCTTTTTTGGTTGAGATGTAGGGTTTGGACATAGATCCTGGGGTTTAGGTGGAGGTATGGGAAGTGCATGGTGAAGGTAACTAATCCTCTCCCTCGAACGGCAGGGGAAGTTATCAGATTTGCACCTGAAATGAAAACTTCTTTCACCTACCATTCACGAGTGTTTATCAGTGGAGCATTCTGGTTTTGCAGCCACCATCTGAGACAGTCTGAGGTAAATACTGAAAGTGCACCCAGTGCCAAGCTGTTTCATCATCAGCGCTTCTTAGTGGGAGCTTATGGATGTCCCTGAGTTTTTCTCTTTGTACACTAACATAAGAGTCAGGGAATCAGAGATCAGGAATAGTATAGGATGGTTCAGGTAATAAAGGAGCACAGATAAAGCTAGCACATCATCAGTTCTGAGGCTCAAATATTTACTTTCTAGGCTTGGGTCAGAGATTTGGATTATTCACTTAAAAAAAAAAAAAAAAAAGTATACTTAATTCCTTTAACCTTTCTGAAAACTATAGCCACAGCTTTTAGGAAGTGAGAGAAATATCCAGCAGCTATTTCATCTTAGCCACTCTTTTTAACCACCTTCTGGGGACTGAGGAAAGTACATCCCCAGGTAACAATGTAGACTTTTTTTTTTCTCCACTATAAAAAAAACCCCTTCCTTTTTAGATTCACATTCTTGTAGGTCATGAGGGGATGTGAAGCACAAGTAAAATGATGGGAAAACCTCACATACAGGCCGTAGCAGTTTGATCATCTTCCTTTGTAACAGTACACAGGCCAGGACTCTGGCATTTAGACCAAAACACATCTCTTGCTGAATTAAGGACTAAGTCCTGTGCCTGGGAGTCATCAAAGACTCGTGGCACCTGCAGGTGCATAACTCTTGTGAGTGGCGAGTTGCAGCAACAGACTTAGTCCCCCTTCTAGGGCAGAAGAAAACCACCAGAGCACCAGCACAGTAGAGTCGATGCTGAGGAAGGATATGTGATTTCCAGGCAGTACCGGATGGATATGAGTGCCATTAAAAATTGTTTACTGAGTGGACAGGTATTTATTTTGCACTACTGGTAGCTGAGGAGGAAACATGCCTTCGCTGCCTTCATATGCCTACCACACTAACAGCATAAACTATCACTCAGTGTGAATGCATTAATATACTGGAGATATTTTTACAAATAAGATAATAAACTATATACTGTATAATTCACCCCTGAGTTACCCTGCCTCATGATAGTTGCACTTTAAAATACTGACTATATGCAAGTTTTTAACTAGTCTCACTAATGCCAGAAAAACCCAGGATTAAAACTTGTGCCAGCTTTTCCACAGCAGCTCATAAGACTCCATGAAGACACAGCCCTTTAGGAAAGTTCCTGGCCTATAGGCAGAGCTTTAATATGGCAATGAAATTGTACAGAGCTGGATGGGAGAACTCTTCTTCTATTAGGAGAAAAAGCAGCCCCATGCTTTCCTGGGTGTGCCTGTGCAGTTAAGTGATTCTTGGTAGGTAAAACCTGTCTCAGAATGAGCATCAGAGTCATAGGTGCTGTCTGCCTGTATTTCCTCCCACCTGAACATCTGCAGACATAGAGGGGTTTTTTTGGTCTTTTTTGGGTTAAAGATTCAGGATTCTATGCAAATAAGAGCTGGGTTTCTTTTTGTACTCATCTCTGTTCCCCTTAGCCTTCCTCCCAAAATATTTAGTCTAGGAAAAATCATCTGGTCATTCAAATTAGCTACAAGAAGTTCAAGACCATGGATGATAAATTGTATGAACCATCTCTAATTACTCTGTCATCTGTTTTCCCATAAGTACTGGGCAATTTCAGTGAAGCCTTAAGTAGGGAACTCATCACACTTCCTTATCATATGTGTGCTGTGGTGTGTTTGCCCCTCTGAAATACAAGAGATGCCATTTTTCCTGTAGCACCAACACTTCTATTCACTTCATCCCTCTACCTCCTTCTCTCTCTCTTTCCCTCCCTCTCTCACAGCACTTGGCAAGTTCTTCCTGACAAAATGTCCATCTGCAAAAAATAAACAGAACAATAACACCTTGTAGGCATGATGTAAGTGTTGCCTGGGTTTTATTTTTGTATGGATATTTATACATTTAATTAAATACAGTTCTGGCAGCTTTGTAATTGCTTAAGAGTACTCTAACAAAAGCCTAACTGCTGAAGTGGGCAGAATTGCATGTTCCTTCATTTTTCTTGCTCTCCTTTAGTGCATTCTGTGCAGTGCAGCAGTGAGTGTATTATTTACTATTGTCCTGGAACACTCTCTGCAAAACCTTACCTTTGATTCCTTTCCCATCTCCGACTGTTCATATGCATAGATACACATTTTGTATCTTGAGTGGTCCCAAGGGAAGATCAAATTTATCCCTTGTATAAGTACCTTGAAGTTAGTGAAGTGTCACCATCACAAATGTGTTTGGCCCCTTCAAGAAAAGCTCTGCAGTGGTTACGGGATATATACGAAACAACCCAAAAGGTATTCCCTTCCAGGCTGTGAAGCAGCAGATCAGACAGACAGATGGAACAACAGACAGGCAGGAACACATATCATTTTCTCTGAGAAAAGGAAATGGAAAACACTTTAATGGCTGAGCTAGAAGTGATGTAGTTCGGAAAAAGAAAAAAAAAATTAATTAGGAGATTTGGAGGCAAGTTGCAGTGAACAAAATAGAAGTTATCAACTGGAAGAAAGGGTGTTTTCAAGCATGCTTACACCGTGTCCTACATCTCAGCCCTCATGGCATTACAGGACACATCTGTCCAATAGATACAAGTAACATGTGACTTCTGAAGATGCTGCACTGCACCTTTATAAAGCACCACAGAACAAAATAAGAACTGCCTGGAAGCTTACTTCTAAACAGTGTTGATTCTAGAAAACAAGTAGCTCCTGGTTAGCAGCTGGTCCAACTCACAAACTGCAGGGTAAAAAGCCATATTCAGAGGTTCTGAACATGCACTCATTACCAAAGCCCAGTCCTTTGGTGCAAAACCATTATGTGAGAGCAAATCTCAGTGATGAGATCTATCCTACAAAACCAGAAATGTTGTTTTGTGAAAAAAGAAAAAAGGTTCTGATCGCAGGAGATGCCATGAAAACAATGAATGGACTACCCTCAGGGAGAACTTACCCTGTGCCTAAGGACCTTTAGATCAGGCCCAAAGTTGTTGGTTTTCTGTAGTGAGGCTTGCTATGGACAAGCAAAGAAATATGAGTAAGCTGACAGACACTTTTTCTTAAAGTTAGGCCATGGTAACAAAGTAATTCCATACTAACTCTTTGGATAATCTAACACTTTATAACATCTTTAGGTGTACCCTTCTAACCTTAATGTCATTCACGGTTGTTTCTAGAAAGATATATTTGAATTTTTGTTGTTTGTTGTGGGGGTTTTTATTGTTGTTGGTTTTGTTGTGTTTTGGTGGGGTTTTTGGTTGGTTGTTTGGAGGTTTTTTTTCCTTAGATTTGTTTTTGGTTTGTGTGGTTGCTATTAGATAATCAGAGATACCAAATAAGTATTTGGAGGTTTCAATTCTCAGTTGCACATAAAACCTCAGAGACAAATTATTTGAGGTACTTTTAGAAAAATGGCTTTAAAAAAAACCCAAAAATCAGTCTAACCTTTTCATGTACATTAAGCAACAGTAGTGATCTGCATACCTCCAGGGACAGTTTATAGGCAGGTCAGGAAGAAATGTTCCCAGTTGCACAGCAGGGTGTCCAACAGAAAGAACTACAGGGAGATAGTTGTTGTTATTCACAATTTCTTGGAAAATCTCACTGACCTCTCCAGTGCTCTTCTTTAAGTACTTCTCAGTGCTTTGCTGTAAAAATTTATGTGGGGAATGAGCCCAAACCAAAGCACCAGTTTAAACTATCGAGCCTGGGATGGAATGGAAGAGGTTACCCAGCACAGAGTGAATAACAGTTTTTACTAAAGCACCAAAATCTGCAGCCAAGGTACATTTTCAAATTTCCAGGTATACACTGCAGTATGATTCCTATAGACTGAAATTTTTCCCTGGTCACTTTTTGGAAACAGATTGTCCTTCTGGAAACGAACTGGAGAAAAAGGAGCAGCTGGACTTAACTACCTTTTCTCTAGCTTCTGCTCTCTATGTCTTCAGTCTATCCATCAGAAAATACAAATATTGCAAAAAGTAACACACAGGCATTGTTGTCTGTGTGGGCATGTGTTTGCATGCATGTGAAGGAGAGATATGGGAAGACGATTCCTGCCTTAGATGTGTGATTAAATCCAAAGCACATTGATAAAGGATCTACTCTAGTAGGATGTATTAAAAAAGAGAGTTATTGTATCTTCTGAACTGATCAAGGTGATAAAGTAACTGATCACACAGAAGAACTGCTGGAACTGCACCCAATTCTACTCTATGAGTAAACAGAGTCCTGTGGCTCATTCAAGAGACTATAAATTTAAGCTTAGTATTTCAGGTCTATATCTAAAGAGTGACAGAATCTCATATCTCCTGATTCATCCAGAAAGAATGCATCATCTTTTTGTACCAATCCAATCAGGGACACTTCTGCCATGTCCATTTTTCTTTTTAAGTCAAAAGAGGCATAGGAAAGACTTTTTTCCTTGGTTTTTCTTTTTTTTTTCTTTTTTTTTCTTTTTTCTTCTTTTCTTTTCTCTTTTCTTTTCTTTTCTTTTCTTTTCTTTTCTTTTCTTTTCTTTTCTTTTCTTTTCTTTTCTT
>JANHGL010002604.1:0-10296 GCA_024611195.1 Ceyx melanurus | reverse complement strand
CTTGATGCAGCCCAGGATGCAATTGGCCTTCTTGGCTGCCAGTGCCCACTGCTGGCTCATGTCCAGCTTCTCATCCATCAACACCCCAAAGTCCTTTTCTTCAGAGCTGCTTTCCAGCACCTCATCTCCCAGCCTGGATTGACAGTGAGGGTTGTTCCGACCCAGGTGCAGAACTCTGCATTTAGTCTTGTTGAACTTCATGAGGTTCACCTGGGCCCACCTCTCCAGCCTATGCAGGTCCCTCTGGATGATATGTGTGTACCCTCACCTTGGAAGAGATTTGATCTCAGGTAGAAACCCAGCTCATTGTAATCACTAAGACATGTGGAGTTCAAGGAGTTTTTTAGGATTTCAGTATGGTTGCTGAGCCTTTCTGCCCCGTGGTTAATGCTGCCTTGCATAAAGCTCGCCGTCCCTGAAAACACAAACAACAAGGAACCCACTGTTGGTCCGCATTCCCTAATGCAGCAAACTCCTGGCATTTCCATCCCTTCAGAGCTTTGTGAGCTATGACTAATCCCTGGGACCTGGGTCTGTCTTTCAGTCTACCTGCGAGGCTTCTGTAGGCATTGTAATTGCATGGGATGACTAAGACTGGTAAAAAGGCAGGGAATTAGAAAGAGGTGATAGTGTTGGGCCCTGGACTGGGTCCTGGTATAACATTGTTTTACCATGCTGGGATGGGACTCCACCTGCCTAGAAAAACCTTATAAATGAAAGGGGTGTTGAAAAAAAATATTTAAATAGACACGGGAAAGGCTGTCTGGATTGTGTCACTGCCCCACAGTGTGAAGCCCAAATCCAGCCTTCTACATGTGTTCTAGAAACTGCTAGCAATAGCTTCTCTTGTTTCAGCTTGTTTACCTGAAGCACTGTTGGCTGGCACAGAGTCACTTTCTGCCATGTCAGGTGTAGGGGAATCTGGAACCTCTAGCACCTCCTTGGAAGAGAAACATAGGCTGTGTCAGGCCCAGAGACGAGAAGGAAGGGGACAATGGACCTGCTTCTCTTTAGATGGCAGATTATTTTCACACAATTGTATTATACACCCTCCCAGATCAAGAAAGAGCTGTCCCTGCCTGTATGGTTGGTTCTCCAAACCATGATCTTCTCAGATTAAAAAAGCACAGAAGTCCTGCAAGATTTCACATTAACAGCTCAGATGGGACAGATTGCCTAGGACATGGCCAACCAGTGCCTCTGAGAAATACAGAGCAGCAAGAGTTTTCAGAGGTAGTAGTGCAGAAAATGGAAAAAAAAAATCAGTGAAAATGTAATTTTTTGTTCTGAAGCACCTAAAGATGTCAGACCTGTCATATGCTGTACAACAGCTCCTTACTTTGGTGTCAGGACAGAAAGACTGGGGAGAGGAGGTGATAAATTGCCAATGCAATGCTGGCTATGCAAGGAAGAGCCACAGGCTGGAGACACCATTTCATCCCTGATTCTGGCACAGTCCTGCCCTGCTTTGCTTTGCTAGTGCAGCTGATGTGATTGATCCAACACTAGCCTTTGCAAACTGCCTTCTGTACTAGGAGAAGTTCAGATCTTTCCTGCAGAGATGTGCAGGAAATGTCCTCATTTCCCAAATCCCATTCATTGATAGCTTTCATTTATCCAGTTGCTTCTGGAAAAATGACACTGAGGCCTGCAACTGTTCCTATTTTCCAGTTGGTAACTGTGTATTATGTTATTGCATATTGTTCATTTTACTTCTGAGCCTGAAGGTCCAAAGTCAAAGCACCACTCTGAGACTCCTACATCCCAATGCCAAGACGGACATTAAGGCCACTTGACCATACTTGAGACAGAACTGTCTGCTTCTTCCTTTGGTAAGCCCATGAGGGACAATGTATGACATACCAGAAAAAGACTTCTCAAAGAGCTAAAAGTTGTTAGACTTCTTCTTTATTTATGAATTAAGAAAACCAAACCCCATGCTTAGCCTAGTTTAACTACTCATCTCAGATATGTGTAGGAACTGTTACGCCCTTTTCACCAGCTACCAGATGTGGTCAAGAATGGTCTCATTTGCCAAAATATATTTAGGTGACTTTCCAGACCTGAGAAGCCCCGTGGGTGTCAAAATTACATTTTGTTTGCTTTCTTGCTTTCCAAAAGGAAAGTTCCAGGATTTAACAAGAGGCAAAGCCTCTTCCATAACAATTTTTCTCACCTGGTCCATGATCCCTATGTGGTGCCACTGTGTACCAGCAGGCAGGTCCTGCTGAAGTCTAGGTATGGAGGTGGGAAGAAGGCTGAAGAGAAGAAACAGTTGCAAGGCAACAACCCTCCCTGTATCTGTGAGCTGTGGTCTCCATGGGAACCAGAAGAAACATGGCAGAGAGCAGAGGCACACTTGCTGATCAAAAAACAAAGGAGAGTAAAAGGCTCATGTTTGTTTCTTCAGACACCTGTGCTTGGTAGTTCTCATCACATACACAGGCTTTCTTGGAGATCTTTATAACATAGTCATGATAATCAACAAGATTGCATTTCTGCCGAGATTGGAGCTCATCTAGCATCTCCAAATGCTTCGCAGGAGCTTATTCAATTCAGTGAGGAAGGGAAAGGTGTACCCATTTTCCATTTTAGAAAAGGGGAACTGGTGGGCTGGCAAAAGCTCTCTGATTGACTCGATGACAGAACTACAGCTTGACCCTTGTATGTTCAACACCCAGTGCTGTATTTTAGCCCTGGACATTTCATTCATTCAGCTCCATGAACCTGGAGCTCTTATCAGAGTGCAACTCTTGTTCATGTTGCAAAGCTTCTTTTCTCACCCAGCACAACCAGATCACAGGCAACAGAGAAGAATTCAAAATATTCACAGATGCATCAACTTGGAATTAGACTTTATTCATTGTGAGAAACTGAAAAATTGATAGTAATCTCCTGGCCATTCTTAGAAAACGAGGCAAAACATAAATCAGTGTGTTTTTTACTTCACCTCCACCTCCTCCCTTTCCAGGGAGGAAAAAGCTGCTGGACCTGACTGCCCAAGAAAACAACTTCTGCTCTAAGCCTTGCTGCGCTTCGAGTTGGAGACCCTGTAGCGAGGCGGGGCACGGCGGGCCCACTCCGACCAGGAGCCGTCGTAAACGGCCACATCCCGCTTGCCACACAGGAAGGCTGCCAGGGCCACGTGACACGCGGTGACGCCTTTGCGGCAGGTGGCCGTCAGCGGCTTCGACAGATCCACTTTCTTTGCACGGAAGATTTCTTGGATCTCCTCAATGCTCTTCTCGTGGCCAGTTTCCGCCAGGAATGAGTGGAAGGGTATGTTCACAGAGCCGGGGATGTGACCAGATTCCAGCCCTGCAAGAACCAACAAGAAAAGGAAACATGAGCAAGGACGCGTTAACACAGGCCATGAGACACCTACAAAGAGACAGTAAAGAGAGATTACTGCAGATACTCCCACTCTCTCCAAGATACCAGTTTGTTTCAGGTGATGATGAAGTTGCAGAGTACTTTGGGGCTAGAAAAAGGAGGACAAAACTATTCAACTTTGCTGAAGTCAAAACTTCCCAAAGATTTACAAAACTATTTCCTCCCTGCAAGCAATGAGTTTGGAATCTGAAGAAGCCCTAGACCCAACAGGAATCAAAGAACCACCACAGAAAAGATCCTAAGAAAGGCATTAGGGGGATCTGTGTAAAAAGGAATGCAGCAGTGCATTTCTGGCCTTCCCCAAGTCTGCCAGTAGTGTGTAGTGACACAGCTTTCACAAGCAGGAAGCTTGTGAAGCTTGTATGTGGAATTTGTGGAAGTAGTTTCCTGTTCACAGGTTGCTCCTGTGGCATACTTCAGAAAACTGTCCTGGTTTGAGCTAGAACAGAATTAATTCTGTTCAGTGACTTTACTTTTCAGCTCAGTCTCTGCTAAGTCACTGTCTGAAGTTAATGGCATATTTTGAAGGCAGCGTCTGCTGCTAGCAGGGATATCACTCGATGTTTAGAGTTACTGCCAAGGATTGATGTGTGCTGAATGGCTCCTGCTTGTACTTGATCTTGCACACACCAAAAACCAGTTCATCACTTTAGTCCAGAGAACTGCAAAATTCACATTAATATTAGCATTTGTATGATGGGGTGGGGATAAAAATATAATAGACTAAATGAGTGTGAGAACATTGTTTCTAGTTCTTAGGTGTCCCAGGCCTCATGGTCATGACTACTTTTCTAAGCTGTTCACACATCTTAAAATAGGCAGGTTTGTACCCCTCTCCCATTGGAGACTGCCATGACATATGCTCACCACCCTTACACAAGGAGTTGGGCAGATCTGAAAAGAACAATTCTTATTTTAGAGCATTTTTGACTTTGATCTATAGGGAGACTTCCTCGCTCCAGAGATTCAAAAGTCTGTTGGAGACCAGTGTTTGCACCCTGCAAGTGAAAGATGGGGAATTCTTCAAGAACTACACTTACAGCAGTATGTGGATGATCAGCTGAAATGAAAAGCTGACACTGCACAACCACAATCCCTTGGACTGCCTAAGAAGTGCTCTTGAGTGGTTGGGGAAGTTCTATCAGCTCTTTTTCTGTTAGGACAAGAGCAGAGAAACACAAGACTGGAAGGCAAAGCTGGACACAGATAGGATCTGACAGGTGAGAAGATACATCTGCTCCTGCCTCATAGGACACAGAGCATATTCCACATCAGATTCATGCACTCACCTTTACAAAGTCCATAAAGGAACCCCAGGATTAGAGCACCTGGCTCCCAGCTGTTACAGCGATCACTTTATAGACTCCCTCTCACAAATGCATCCATCTCAGAACCAGTTTGGATTCCTGCCAGGAAACTTCCTGCTGAGGCACCTCCTTGCTCACACGTGGAGGAAATATTAATCTCCAGTGCTAAGTTGGTCACAATCAGTCCCCACACTCCTTGAGCTAACATCACCCTGCGGCTGAAAGAGCTTTTCTCCACTTCTGCTATTGCCCCAACATAGCAACGGTGAGCATGTTACACACCCAGTAACCTCAGCCTAAAGCCAGTAACAGCTCATAGATACACTTTTTTGCTGCCTCAACCACCCTAGAAACAGTTCTAGGTGACCATCAGACTTTGTGATAAGGAAGTGACATTTCCTAACAGCTCAGCTGGTAGACAGGAGGTTAATAATTGCTGTTGTCAAGGCCAAATTGCATCTGAGGTTCTTGCCCCCAACTAATTCATGCACATCTTGTCTTCTTCTATTGCTTCCAAATGTGGGCCTTCAGCTTGCAAGAGAAACTTGCATTTAAGTGTTTTAGGCTACTAAACATTGCTCTCTGCAGCATCACACTTGCTCACACTTCTGACTGCAAATGCCACCTCACATCATACTCCCCATGTGACCATTGGAAATTCCCTAAGGCTGCACCCACAGCACATTTCAGTAGCAACTCCCTGCTTTCAGTGCCTCAATGATTCAGAAAAATGTGAAATAAAACACAGAAGTATAATTATAGGACAATGCTGGCAACTTCCAGCCCCACAGATCTGCTGTTCTTAGCTCCCTTATCTCCCTTTCAGTCATTTTTTGGATAATCTAACAGTACTTGTGGTATTTGCCATCTTCTCACATTTAATAATTGCCCCTCTAACATTATGTCCAAAGTATTAATGAAGTCCAAATGGAACAAGTCTGCCTCATAGGTGCTTTCAGTGGGAGATCAGACATAACTTCCAGGCATGCATGTTCCCATTTCTCTTACCTGGTAAATCAATTCTGCTGGCAAGGCAAGAAAAGCCCTTAGCTGCAGTGCAAGTTTACAGGGTATTTTATTTAATTTTGCCTTAATTTCAAATATTTTTTCTTGAAAAGTCTGTTGGAAGACTTCCAGTCTACCTGTGTTACAATAATAGATAACAGCTGCCTGGGTTGCTCTGTACCTACCCTAAATACAAGCTTTGCCAATGTTTCTGTCCTGCAGAACCTTGCTCTGATTGAATTTGCCTCATAGAGTTGCAATGTCACATGAATGGTTTTTGAGACACAGTTGGGATGGAGATGATCTGCCTTATAGACTGGAGTACATGGGTATCTTTGGGTTATATTCCCTATTTAGAAATTACTATTTCTGCTTCTTTCCCCTTTTTCTAGCTCCCCTTCCCCCTGCTCTGCAGATTTATACTCAGGAGAAAAAAGAAACAAGCCAGCAAGGACTCAGTATAATTCTGAGGCTGTACACAAACAATCTTTCATCTGGAACCCCTGCTAACTGCATAGCAACCCTATTTACTCTTCCTCTCCTTGTTCTCTTTTTAATTCACTTTGCTCCAGCAGTTTTTATTATTTGTTTTAATTCCTTTTGCCAAGTCTCACTCTGCTTGGCTTCTGGCAATCCTCCCTCTCAATTTGTAACCTGTAATATATTATCTTCTTTATTGCCTAATACCCTTTTCCACATCTGTTAAGATTCCCTGCTTAAATATATTTTTTTTTGTTGTTGTTGGCTGTTTATCTAGCTAAGATTACAGCCCCTTCTCTCCAGCCCTTCCCCTTTGCCATGAAAGCTCCAGATGGAATTTCTTAATGTCAAAAAGATAAAAGACATGTCTTGTCCACATTTAACTCCCTGTGGTTTTGGAGTTGGCTGGCTGCAGATAGCTGTTCCTTTCCAAATGCCTCCTGTTGCTTACTTTTTTTTGTGTCTCTCTGTTCCATTCAAATTCTATGCCTTGGAAGGGATCATTAGTGATCTCACCATACCTACTGTGAACTCATTGGAAGGAACACTTTAATCTTGGTCCTGGCCAGCAACCTGGAGTCCTCACAGTCAGATCAATAGGCCTTTTCCACCAGTGTGAAAATACTGTGTGCATATACAGCCAGAAGAGTCAACTCTTAAGAACCAGCAGGGCCATGAACCAGCTGCTAATTCTAGCAGCTGATGTTTCTCAACCTCATCACATGAAGGGACAGCTTTGGATTGTAGGTTCCTGTGGGCTGAAACAGACTTTCATAAGCCTCTGATTGTCCATCCTGTGCCTTGACTATTAACTTCATGGTCATAATAGAGCCAGCCCACTCACAGCTGCAGATTCCACCTGGAGAAGAGACAGAAGAAGCAGCAACATTTCATTCTCACTCCCACTGCCACTGAACTTTCTTCACCATGAGCAAAAGCTTTATGTTTGGGGCAGGGAGGACTGAGAGCTAGGAAAATGGGCAAAACCTTAAGAGTTGTGTATGTGCAAGGGATACAAGGACAACCCAAAGGCTGAGAATGAGAAGAAAAACAGTTGGAAGTTCATTCAACAACTTTGGATTTGCTTTTTTAGTTGATGGATTTCTTGCCTGGCAACTTTCCCCTCTTTTCTCAGGTATCCACAAAAAGAATACAGAAATTAATGACTTTTCTGTATGCAGTTGTTCAGCTATAGTTCATGTTCCTGTTTTCAGCGCCCAATACTCAGAGATTAAGTGAGTGCTGGTAATCATCATGCAATTATTTTTATTATGTGCCCCTGGAGTGCCTGGGACTGTCCAAGTTCAGGCTGGTTCCCCAGACCTGCACCCTCTAGTGCCTGAGCAAGCAGGCCTTGGCAGAACCTGTCTGGGCCACACCTAGTGAGCAGGCCTGAGTTGCTGTCTCCTCCAGAAACCCAGCACTGTGCAAGGGACACTTTTAACCACTCAGTGCATAGGTCAGTTCTGTATGTTGGATGGGCTTATGCTGAACACCACACATGGACATCCAAGCTTTTTCATCCAAAGCAATACCTGCATTTAAGATCTATGAGGCCTGTCTTATAGAAATGCTGTCCATTTTTCTCCACCTTGGCAACCTGGGCAAACCTTTCCTAGCAACTAAAAATGAGGCATGTATTATGGCTTATCTTAAACCCTACAGAGGTCTAAATGCTAGCAAGGCAGATGCTGCATAAAAATAAAACAGGGACAACTAATTCTTACAACAAGGAACTGAAAAACTGAAGAGGCAAGAGTCAGCTGAAATTAACCTCTTCTAGAGACAGAGTTCATGGAACTGGAGAGATTAATTGACTTAATTAGGAAGTTAAGAGGTGAGCAATAATTAAACTGAAATCACCTGAGAACACAGCAAGTACCTTAACCTCAAGACCATTCTTCTCTCTAAATTGGAGACAACGTTTCTCCCTCTGATTGGATAATCCCTGTAATGAATCAGCATTGATTTCAAATTGCTATTTGAGAAACAAGCGCTGCCTTTTACCCCCTGCTGGCTGTAGCGACCTGCTGGCCAGCCTACTTCAGAAGGCTGTCAAGTTCCTGTGGAAGGAGCAGCTGCAGCTGGAGTGCTTATCCTGCTGGATCTGCTGTGGGAAGCAAAACTGGACCTCCACAAATAAACTGCTCCGTGCTGACTCATTTAAAAGGAAAAATCAGTTTTGGAGATGCTGACAGGGGCTGCAGTATTTGTCTGTCTGCAGTGGGAGCTGGTGACAGCTCCCATGTGGGGAAAGCGAACACGAACTCCCCCAGCTCACAGAAGAGTGTGTTATTCATGTCTTGAGGTTAAAATTCAACCTTCGCTTTGATGGGCTGCAGTAGGTGAAGAAGCAGAATGAGCTATAAGCCTAACTTCCCCTCTTTGTCCCTCCCATTACCTCTCTGCTTCCCCACAGGTTGAGTATGCTGTGTGACACACATGAAATGTAGTCACTTATGCAAACCACATGTACAGAGCCCTCTACAGCTAAATGCTCCTGATGTCTGGATGCTGAAATTTCAGGATGCAGAGTCACACTCCATGGCTGTACAGCAGCACACACGTGAGAAAAGAGCCAGGACAGGTGAGACAGCAGAGCAGCACTGCCTCAGGAGCACAGAAACCTGCCTCACACCCGCTCCTGCGGTGTGGAGGTCAACTCAGACCCAACAACTGTTGCTGGGCTTTGCTTTTGAAACCCTGCATTTCTTTTTAAACTATTTCGGTGGTTCCCTTTCAGAGCACAGGTTATTCCGGGATATACCAAGGCTTAAATTACACAGTAAGGGCCTCCTTTAACAAACAACTTGAATTTCATTCCAGGCACATTGCTGTACCAGCTGCTCCCACTGCACAGGACTTCTCCCACACCTGTTGCTTGCGTGTCTATAGTGTTTGATCAAGGTAAAAAAAAAATAATTTTTGTTTCTGTTAATTCTAAAAAAAAAAAAAAAAGTTTAAAAACCCATTGGGAATGGTTTGGGGCTTTTCTTACTTAAGCTTTTTAGATTTAATGGTAGACAGCAAAAGGGCAAAGATCAGCTCAAGCAAGTTCTCTACTTGTTAGAACCCAGAGCAAGAAGGAAAATGTTCCTTGGGTTATTGCACTGTCTAAACCTGGGATTTTTCTGGTGCATTCATTATGGTGAGAAATGCCTGTATGACTACTGATAATTTGTGCACATCTGCTAGTGTTAGATAGGACTCTGAACAGACACGTGGGTGCTCTCACCTCTTGTGTTCTCATTCTGTCCTGCAGCTTTACAACCAACTACAAGAAAAGCATTCTGTGAGAACACTGGAATCCAAATGCTCAACCATGGATCCCTTAAGGTAAATCAATGAGTTAGGCTAAGGCTGGCCTAACTAATTAGTGTGATGGCTGGGACAAGTTGGTACACCCAGACTAGTGTCAACAGTGATCCCACTCTGGTGCAGGGGGCAGGTGCCACTCCCATTCCCATTACCTTGGTCGAGCTCGGTCCCCTGGAACCGGCCCTCAGGACGGGAATCAACCACCTGGAACTGCAGGGACACCACATTCTGTATCATCTCCTCGAAGGTCTTCAGCAAGGCCCTGTTCAGCCTGGCCTTAAAGACGGCCGGGGCAGGCTGGCTGACCTCTGCCGTGACAGGGTGCCCCTCTTTTACCCAGTTCTTGAAGCCGCCGTTCAGCACAGAGACCTCCTTGTGCCCAAAGGCTCGGAACATCCACCAGGCGCGGGGGGCGTAGAAGGTGCCCAGCTCGTCCCCATCGTACACCACCACGTGGGTGTCATTGCTCACTCCCAGGCGCCCCACGTAGTTAGCGAAGTGAGCCTCGCTGGGCAGCATGAAGTCGTAGGGAGAGGCCTGGTCCCGGCACTCCTCGATGTCAAAGAAAGATGCCCCGGGAATGTGCCTCTCCTTGAACTCCTGCCGGGCATTTCGCTCCTGCGGCGGGTACCAGGAGGCATCCAGGACCCGCAGGCTCGGCCCCACCCGCCCAGCCCGCACGGCCTCCGAGAGCCACTTGGCGGGGACCCGAGCCCTGCTGGGCACCGGCGGCGCCATCCCGGAAGGGCGAGGCCGGGAGGGGGCGCCGCGGCGGGGGGGCCAGAAACCCCCT
>JANHGL010002603.1:0-61916 GCA_024611195.1 Ceyx melanurus | reverse complement strand
GCCCAGGGTCGGCGAAGGGCGGGGCCAGGGCGGAACCGGCCGCTCCCGCCCCGCTGTCCGCCGGCACGGGCGGCTCTGGCGGCGGTCGGGGCGCTCCCCTCCGCCCTCGCGGCTCGGCCGTTAGAGCGGGGCGGCTCTCGCGAGAGGCGGCGTCATGGGGGGGCACGGCGTCAAGGCGGTGTTCTTCGACTTGGACAACACGCTGATCGACACGGCGGCGGCCGGGCGGCGCGCCATCGAGGAGGTACGGCCCTTGTCATCCCCTCCCCCCTGCCCCCGACCATAGGCCTTCCCGGCCCGGCGGTGCGGCGCGGCGCGTCTCTCTTCCCGCACCCCGCTGTCCGCGGCTGCCCGCCCGGCACCCACATGCAGCCGTTAACGGGCGCGGCGCGGTGCTGGGAGCGGCAGCGCGCTGATGGGGGCCCCTTCTCTGTTGAAGGTGATAAATGCCCTGCAGTCAAAGCACCACTACGCTGAGGGAGAAGCACGCGTCATTTGCGACAAGGTCCAGGCCAAGCTTCTGAAGGAGTGTCACGATCCCGCCAAGATGTGCATCACCGACCTGCGGATCTCGCACTGGGAGGAGGCGATCCAAGAGACGATAGGAGGGGAGGCGAACCGAAACCTGGCCGCCGAGTGCTATTACCTGTGGAAAACGACCCGGCTCCAGCACCTCACCCTGGCCGAGGACACGCGGGGCATGCTCACCGAGCTGCGGAAAGGGGTCCGCTTGCTGCTCCTAACGAACGGCGACAAACAGACGCAGAGGGAGAAGATCGAAGCGTGTGCCTGCCAGCCCTACTTCGATGCCATCGTTGTGGGAGGAGAGCAGAAAGAAGAGAAACCGGCGCCATCCATATTTCATTACTGTTGCGATCTCCTGGGGGTGCAGCCCGCAGAGTGTGTGATGGTTGGTGACTCTCTAGATACAGATATTCAAGGAGGCCTGAATGCTGGCTTGAAAGCAACTGTCTGGTTAAACAAAGCCATGACTACCCCAGTAGATACCTCCCCAGTACCTCACTATATTATTTCTTCTGTTCTGGATCTTCCAGCAGTGCTACAGAAGATGGGGCACAAAATGAATGCTAAGTTAGGAACTGACCATATGGCTGGTAGTAATGAAGCACATTGATGATTCCAGCACACAGTCAAGAGACGTGCTGAGCTGTTAGGTGACTCGTGCTCTTTTAAAAAAAAAATCTGACCCTAGGATTTTGAACACATGTATGCTATGCTTTCTTAAACAGCAGATGGATAAGAGCACAGTTGTCAGTGAAAACAGGATAGAAACAAAGAATTAGATTAATTTAAAACAACTGCCTCTGTCTGCATAGGATTTTGACAGACTGTGGCTAAAGTCTGTCTGTCTGACCTAAGTTGCTGGTCTCTTGTTTTTATAGTGGAAAATAATATTTGAATGTTTTGATCTTTCGCATGCTTTGCTGACATGTAAGTTGAGCAGGAGTTTCAGTTCAAGCCTCGTTTGCAGTGTGTAAAAGAAGGTGAGAAAGACCCTTGTACAGTCTGGTAAATCTTCACAATTGGTCTGCAGTTTATCTCAGGAACTGGAGTGAATTTTGCAGTTTATAAACCCAGAATTTATTATGTATCAGACCATTAGAAAATATTCTACCTTTGATCCTTTTTAAAGTTTTACATTTTTTTTTCAGACTTTGCAGTGACTTATGAAATTTATACCTCTTGCCAAAAGTACTTAACATTAAAAATTTGCATTTGTAAGGGGACCATTTATCAGAGGGACTTGATGGATAAGTTTTTACTTTATACTGGTGCTTATGCAGATATGCAGTATTCTAATTCAGATGATGAGTTTTTGGAATGTAATTGATAAAACAGGGGTATTTTCAGTTCTCTTACTCTACTGTCAAGCTCTAGAAAAGCTATTATTGTTCTGTCTGATTTTATTAGTGAATTTTGATCAGACTTGGAGAAACTGTTCTTGATCTTGCTCAGGTGAATGACTATTTAGATTCAACTGCAGGATCAGTCCTTTTTTTGACTGTTTTAATGGCACTGCTATACAATCCCTCCTTACTCCAGTTTCTACATGTATTTCATGTGATTCACTCTGGAGAAAATATGAGCTAGTTGTTTCTAAATGGCTTTCATGACTCTCTTCCAGGAAATTGGAAAATTATGTCATATGTTTTATGTTAGTGTGTACAACTTTATAATGTTTGTGTTCTGTTTCCACTAGATGCAGGAGATGACTCTCTGAAACACTAAGATTCCTCTTTCCCAGATCATGATCTTAATAACTTATTTCTTTCTGTACTTCATATTCTTACTGTATAATGGGAAAGTGTTGACATTAAATGGAAATGTAAACATTTGTTGGAAAACCTGTGTTTTTCAAAACCTATTTGCTTTATATATGTTGGCCTAGATATCTGACCAAGTATAAGCAATCAAAGCTTTTATTTAGAATAAATCAATGACATAGCTTTTGAAAACAGGAATATCAGGGTTCTGGCAGAAGAATGTCTGGCATGTAGACAGCAAAAAGTACAGAAACCTACCAGGAAATGGATGTGTGGAAGGAATCCTGTATAGAAGAGAGTTTCCTTTGTTTAATTTGACACAAATTTAAGTTAATGTAATTAAGTCTTGCATAGGATGACAGATTCAGATTAGAGGAGGCTATTGCTGACCTGGGTTGTTCGGCAGAATTTAGTCTGCATCAAAATATGTTGCTCCTACATTGAGGGAGAAGAAAAAAAACCCCAAATAAACACTCATTAAAAGTCCAGCTATCCCTTAGAAAAGTTAAAACACTCAGTTCTTCGTGTTGTTTAGCCCAGACCTTTGATTATCAATGAACAGAAGCAGTTCCCACCTGTACCTTTGAGGAAAAGGGCATGTGGCAATTGCTGTGCCAATTACAGTGGTACAGTATGTTTCCAGATGTACCATGAGCTGGGGTGGCTGACTTGACACACCTTGGTTACTGAAGTAAGAAGATTTTTATTCTGCATTTGGAAGAGCATGAAATCTCTCTGGTTTAGCTGATGAGCAATGCACTGTTGGTAACATTCCTTACAACCAAGGATTGAGAGAAAAATAGTAAAGATCGCAGCCTATGTGGAATATTGGGTAACAATAGAGTATCCAAAATGTTAGATGTTTCCCTGCAAAGAGAATGTATTTGAAGTAATGTGTTTAACCATCCTGTCTGATACAAAAGCTACAATTTGGCTTACAACAGCATCCCAAAGGAGCTGCAGTGACTGCATTGTTTGCATAGCATCAGCATAATAGAACTTGGGTCAGAATTAGGTTTCTGATGTAGCTCAGATTTAAAATAACAGAGAGTAATCATTCACAATTCTGTCTATGGGCTTGAAGGGTATATATATGACAGATGAGACTTTTATAATGCAAGTTAAGCTCGTATTCTCTTGCCATTGCATCACTCTGAAGCAGGATCTTACTGTGTAAAGGGTCTCTTGTTTTAGAAGAGACAGGTCTTTGTTTTGCACATGACCAGCTGTTTTCTTAAATCTATGAAAAAACAGTGTAGCTGAGCACTCAGGTGATAGTGTGGTTGGTAGAGGCCACACCCAAGTGTATTTTTTCCATTGCTGAGTACTGTACCAGGCTGGATGTGATGACTCGTGTCCAGAGAGGTCAACAGTGTTGTTAAGATGTTTCTATGAACAAGAAACAATAGAAGAGATTTCTCTGTCTAGGGGAGCAGTTACCCAGTAAAATGGATTAGGTACCTGGAGTATCTTTGAATACTCAAGATGTTTTTCTTGGATGGAGCTCTTACAGAAAGCCTAATGAAAAATAATGGTATTGGACAAAATGAAAACTTAAATGTAGTGATGGGATACTTTTCACATCAGAAGCAGGAACAGATCAATAAAACAGTCTATATTCAGTCCCAGTTAGGTTCTGGTTTTGCTTAGTGTTATGCTCTTTTAGCTAGGTTGTCTAGTTAAAATTTTATTACTAAAATACACTTAATAAAAAAGAAAAAATAAATTCTATCTATATTTTTTAAAATACTTTTTTCTTTTTCAGGTGATTATTACCTCCCAAGGTTAGTCTACAATAGCTTTGACTTTAGTGAAATGAACTCAAACTGTGGTTTAATGCCAAATATATTTTAAATCTTGATTCAAAAATATCCCATGTCTAATAAAAGTCTAATAAAAGTATTTTGTTTATAAAATATTTTTAATGCTCTGTGTTAACTGTGGAAAACTATATTTGTGACCAGGTTTACAATAGTTTTGTATATTTCTTTAAAACTGCATAGAATTAGGCTTCAGTATCTGTGAGCTCATTTATTTGTGTAGACTGGGTGTGGTTTCCATCATTTCAAACAGAGGCTGGAACATAGTTATGTTATTTATGAACCTTCTTGGCCAGGCTGTGTGTATTGAAGTTTACCTTGCTGGTTGAATCTGAATCTAAGCTGAATGCCAGCACAGACACACCTAGGTGTCCAAATGTTATGGCACTGGCCTAAGAACAGATGGCAAAGCAGGTAAGAAACAGTAATTGCAAACCAGGGGACCCATCTCAGCAGGTTGTGATATATATGTATGATATATGTGGTGATATATATGTAGTGATTCTTTTTTTCAACAGCTCTTAAAGTGAGGATTTTACTGCCAAGGTTATCTTGAGGTCTTTAAACCAAATTTTAAATCTTCCCTTAATTCTGTACTAACAAAACTCACCATCTGGATATCATTTAAACACACTGAGAAGTACAGCTAAACACACTGTGTCTCTGCTGTATATAGCTGTATACCCTTCTTTTGTGCACAGCTTTTACTATCAGCCTTGTAGTGGGATTGTCTCCATTATAACCCGCTTTCTAGATCATGCTGTGCACATACAAGAGACATAACAATGCAGAGATGATGTCAGCTGTGTCTAAAGCAAAAACTGCAACTTTCTGCCTATTTTGCAAGGGACCTAGACACAGAGGATCACGTTGCCTGCTCCATATAGCATATTTTGACCTTTTATTCTGTCTACTGAAAACAAGGTTGCATGAGAGCCTTCTGCTGAACAGGTCTCAAATGACAGGAAAAAAAGATGCATTTTAAAAAACATTAAATTATACTGAGGTGCTAATATATGAATTTTCATTCCTTTAGCAGTGCAAGCCATGTTTCTCAAGTCAACACTAAACAAAGACCAGAGGATGGGGTCTAATTTAACATAGGAAGATGTTGCCATTTACATCAAGAACTGTATGCTCATTTCTACAAGATCACCTGCAAGTGACTTTTGTCTTCCACTACTCCTCCCTCAGCTAATTTATCTCCATCATCTATTTCATCAGTTATATTTCCATATATTTCTGAATCACGATGACATCTAGCAATTGGCACAAAGTTTGAGGAGAACCACAATAAAAAATAATGGAAGAGAACCATCTTTTGTAAAAAGATGGTGTTAAGTACATACATTTATTACCAGCTGCTTGGCAGCTGTGTGCTGCAAGCATGTGCTTGGGCTATGTTTGTTTTAAATGGTCTTTCCTCCAATCAAACTTCCATAAGGCAAGTTTAAAATACCTAATCTGAGATATTTTTCTCCAGGTTTCAAAATAATTGTTGATGATTAGTTGACTTAGGAATGTTGTGAGGAAAACAAAACTACTCATCATTTCAGCAGCATCCCAGTATCTGTTCAGTCTGTTCAAAGCTGTCTGTCGTCATTTTTCTGACAACTATATTCAAGAACAGCTTTGTCACACTGAGAAAATCCACCTTCTTTATATTTTGGAAATAACATTACTAGGCAACATGAAAGAAACTATGTATGTAGTTTTAACTACATTTTAATATATTTTTTATTTAAATTATTTAGTGTATTAATGCACATTTTTGTTCTTTTATTTTGCCCTATAAATTTTATTTTTCTACACTGTCAATATTACTAGAATTCAATAATCTACAGAGCAAGTAAGGTACAGAGAATGTATCTGAGAATATGTGACTGTGGCTATCTAAGAGCGATGATTTAGACCAGAGATTTAGGAATTTGGTTTTTTTATTTCTCAGTGGTTCTAGGAAGTCACAATAGTTATGGCTCAGTCTCCCTACAAACAAAGATGGAAAGCATGAAGATGAAGTGGAAAGCATTTCAACTTATCTTGTTTTCCAGCCTGGTAAGCATCAGATAAGCAAATTTTTTTGTGTTTTTTCTGAGTCTTCTCAATGACCCTGCATTCAGACAGATATGGGAAGACCATTTTCACAAGGCAGTGACCACTCTAACAGAACAGTCCGAAGTGGAAGTGAGATCCTTAAGAGTCAAAATAAATCAACTACTCTAATCCATATTTTATTAGTTCTGCTGTGCGAGTATCACAGTATATTCTTCCTGGTTTATTCTTTTCCTGAAATAGGCCAACAAATGCTCTCAAAAGTTACCATGCTCTTCTCATCAGAGCACTGCTGTGTTACAGGCCTGTCTGTCTGACAAAGCCAGGCTTAACCATTTTCATTTGTGCTACTGGTTGGGTGGTCTCTGCTGTTAATGATGTGGCCTGTTAGATCTCTCTGGGGTTAGGATTTATCAGGAAGTCTGCAGTGGATGGACTGACAGCCCTTTGTTTTCCAAACTGTTGATGCCTTCCATTGTGTTTTGTTTCAGACATTTAAATGAGAAGGGTCCTGAATGTTCTAAGTCCCTTTTTTCCTTTCAGGAAGAAAATGCATAAACAACACAAACAGCTTGTTTATTTTACTTTCAGTAAATGTAGCTGGGCAAAAAATACTTCTTTTTTTTTTTCTTCAATTCTTCTAATATGAAAGTATTTTAAAAGGTATATAATACCTTGATGTCTAAATGGATATATTTTGTTATCTTTATCCTGTTAGTTTGTGAAACATATCTGTTTTAAAAACTGCTACTGCTGAAGGAACTGTTTAATCTTAATATATTATCATAGTTTTTCACTGTATATCTAAGCCATATCTCAAAATGAAAACCAGCCTCAACCTTAGAAATATTTTACTTTGAGATTAGAATTTTAATTTTTAGAATGCTGTGCCCCCTGATTGACGTTGTACTGTCCACACAAACAACTTCCTTTTTTTTTTTTTTCTTTTTCTTTTCTGTAGAGCAGCAGTGTTTGTGCATTATTTTCAGGGTGAGCAACATGCAATATATATATATATATGCAAAATGCAGAGAAAAATAAAACCAACCCTGTGGCTTCTAATAGCCTCCAAGTTAGGATTTGTATTCCCAACATTTTACAGGACTTGGCAGCTTTTAGGTTGACTTAATAGCCTTCTTTGCAGCTTAAGTTCTCTCATCAGTGAATGGCAAGCAAAGAAGTTGCTTATGAATACTGCATAATAATTTTTTAATATGTTTCCAAGAATTGCAATTGGCTTGTATGCTCCAATTTTGTCACAGTACATCTAATCAGTTATCAGAAGGTTCATGCTGTCATAAAACATTTTAAGGACATAGTAAAAACACTTAAATAGGATATATAAGGATATAATGGTGTTGCAGGCACTTGCTCTATAATACGGGTTTAATTATGAAAATTACTTTTTTTTTTTTTCTGTATTGATGAGTGCTAAAGTGTCTCTTTAAGGAGTCACAGTACTGCTAATAATCCTTATCATATTAAAAAATGCAAATGTATTTTTAGGATATTTTTTGGGCGCCTTAGAAGTGAAGTTTTAAAAAATAAAATTAATGATAGGACCATTTCTTGATTATGAGGAGTTAGAACCTGGAGCAGAGATGAAAACAAACTCCCACCATTTGGGTATTTAAAGATACGTCCAGTTTATTGTGCTCACAGATACTCATCTAAGTTCCTTAAAATAATTTCAGGATTTTTATATAATACATATTTTAAAATAATAATGACTAGTCGGCTGGAGACTTCATTCTCCTTTTCAGCATTTCCTCAGCAGGTGGCATTAGAGATTTGTTAGATATAGATACAAGCACATGGTTTGGTTTGGTTTGGTTTTCCTGTTCTCATTTTTTTCTCCACCACTGTTTTAAAATTAAAACATACCTGGTACCCATATGTGAGGTCTTTTTCCCACGCTATCTTTTAGACATCATAAATTATGATCAGATCCTATTTTACTAAGCATTATAAACAAACATGGCAAACCAGCCCTCCTTAGAAGATGTTTGGATCTAGGTGGATAAGTATTATCTTTATTTCCATTATGAGGAGATGTGGTGTATTTTGCAAATTGCACAACAGTCAGTTGAAAAAGAGCCTGACTATGAGGATCAGCAACAAGTTTTTCATAAGATGATGGTGCCAAACAAAATCCAGACTTCTAAAATGCTGGTGCACTGTGCTGGAGCTGAATTTGCTTTCTATCATGTAGATGTTGGATTTATTTAAGAAAACGGAGGGGTTTTTCCTCCAACTGATATCACAGTGGCATCTTTATGATTTCAAATTTGTCCCAATTAACTCATATTTCTGTAACCAGACAACACACTAACACTTTATTTCTATGACCTCATATAAAGGATCACTATAAACTGTTGCCTGCCACTACATGGTATTTTTCTCACTCTTTGCAGTTCTTGGCTGCATCCCCAGACCAGCAAACTAGGCCATGGTTCTAAAGTCAGCACACCCTTTTCTATTTGGGCCCCTGAAAATGTGGGCTACTTTTCCTTCACAAACCCAGGGTTTAGCATCTCCCTTGGCTGCTGACTTGAATTTTGGCACTCAGAGATGCCTTTTGGTACCTGGATGAGGAAGCCTTGACCACAGGCAGGAATTTCTGCTGCATTTATCCCCCAATGCTCAGCAGGTGGCAGTTGAGGATCAGTTTTCAGCAGAACCAGCCTTACAGGCTGCAACCTGTGCCACCCCGAGCAACTCCGGTAGCCCATCAAATGCCACCTCTACCCCAGTAACGACACTGATCCCAAGAGCATAGAAAAACTGATCAACACCTGCAGTGGGCATCTGCAGTTCAGAAACTTGTACCACAATGTATATGGCTCACCAAATGCGACTTGCACAGTATATACTTGGCACTCATCAGATATACAGTGTGTAGGAAGGTCAACTGCCCAGCCTGCATGCTGTGAGCCTCTGTGTATGCTGTTGTTGAGCCATCTGGACTGCCAGGTCACCAGCAGCACAGCTGGCCCTGCTGCTACTGCTCCAGTCAACCGCAGTAGGAAAATGTATAAAAATCCTCAGATTTTGTCCTGACAGATTTTATAAAATGAAAAAGATCACATGTCCAGAGAGATAAAGGGTACTCCCACTGTAAGGTACAGAAATACTGTTGTCTTCATGTTAGCAGAGAAGGAACAAGACTCAGAAAACCAGAGTGACTGGCTGATGGCCACACAGCAAGCTGGTGGTGGAGATAGGGCTCAGAACCAGGTATGTTTAGACCTGAACAGTGCAAAACTTCCTCTGAAGCTCTTCAAGACCAAGGACAAGAGCATGGTGGCAGGGTCTGTCCATATAATGAGAATAAACAGAGCAGCATAGGAGTGGTTGAAAATGTTCAGTTGCACATAGCAACTCTTCTCACCTGAAAGCATGACTGTGCAGGAGAAGTATTGCTATGGGGAAACACTTCTGACAATTGTAAATCAGGTTACACAATCTTGAAAGTAACTCCTGAAAGCACCTGCAATATTTTGAGTCTTTCCTATTAGGCCTAGTATTAGAAGTCTTTTTCCATGTTAAATGGGATTATCATCAGATGTTTGTACAGAGAAAATGCCTTTACACAATAGCCAAGATCTTTCCTTGATGCTTAGAAGGCAGGGAGCTGCATTGCCTTGTTGACTGCCTCTGACACACACCCTAAATGTAGGGAATGCAATGGTTTTAAAGGATCTTTGTGCCTCACTCAGGCCAGAATGACACAAAATACCAAAAGTTTGATGCTGAAAGTCTGGAAGAGTGAGTGTTAATGACAAATAGAGCTTTGACCACTGAGATTATAAAAGGATGTGTTAACAAGACTGACTGGGAGTTGTGTGCCTCATGCCACATTTGCTACCCTCCTTTTCCCACCCATCCAGCTCCTCCCTCCTGTTTTATCCACTTTTCCAGATGTGTTTGTTAAGATCCCCTGGGAAAGCAGTCTTATTACAAGTTTCTACAATGCCTATCATAAAATAATCCCAGGAGGTTGACAAGTTCATCATGTCCAAAGTAAGAACAGCAATTGTTTTAAGGAATAGCTTTTCTTCATTATGCAATGAAAATGAAAAGACTTCCTAAAATCTTCAGTGCTTTTGCATACATAGAAGACAGCAAATTTAGAAGGTAAAAATGCCATAATCCAACATGCCTGCAGATTTCCACAGGTCATACCAGAGAAATAACTGGTATTCTCTTCTTATTTGCTGCTCTTTCTTTAGGCTCCAGTTGAGGGTGGACAGAGAAATACTTTCTTAAGAAGAACCCAAGTATGGGTAAAGTAAGTTGTGGAAAAGACTGGCCCACTGCTTGTGAAATAACTGCTATCACATGTCCCTACCAAACATTTTTGCTAGTGTGTTACCTCACTGTAGTGAAGCTAACCAGGGGTGATATCCTGTCCTACAGATCAAAGTCAGTGGGAATTCCCTTTGAGCAAAAGTAGCAGCTGTTACCTCCGAGAGGCTGAGGGATCATGTTTACCTGGAATTTCCCAAGATAAAGCCCATAGCTGCTGGCAGGTATTTGTCAGCATGCGTCAGTCTGGTGTGCAGAAAATGAACACATGGTATGTATAGTAGTGAGCACTTTAACCTGAATACTGCTGGGAGGAAAGAGGAGAAATCCTGGGCTGTGACGCCCTAGGATCTCTGAGGATGAGCACAAGGCAAATGGGAAGGGAATTACATCAATATCAGGAAACAGGGACATCCTACATGTTAAATGCAGAATTAATTCCTGCAGCAAGTGATGACTGCCAAAGTATGAATGGCTTCAGAAATATTAAACCAATTGGTGGAGGATTTATCCAAAATAATACACTGAAAAGAATAGTTTATATATAGCTTATGCCTCTTGTATCTCTACCACATCAATGGCCAGCAGCTAAAACTGCTTACCAGGTAAAGGAGCAGTATAGAAAATCTTTTACTTCCTATCCTCCTTCTCAGTCATCTACTGCAATCACCCTTTCAGACATCACACTAGACTGACTCACAGAGCTGGCCCCAGAGAGATGTTCTCAAACAATATTTTGACCACCACCCTCTAGTTGTGACAATCCAACCCATTTCTCATCCACTGAATAGACCACCCATCAAATCCATACCTTGCCAATTCAGAGAGAAGGATGTTGTGGAGGACCCTGTTAAAGTCCTAATGGAAGTCCAGATAGATGACACATACAGTGTAAGAAGTACTTTTGATGATCAGAGCCAGAAAGAATAAATTTTAAAAATATTGCTTAAAATAATATATTTATATAAGAGGACATGATCAATTTTCCTCTCTAAATGGGAAGACTTTACAGCTTTTTGAACTTTGCCTTGAGAAGAAGTTCCTAGTAAAGCTATGCACTGCACAAGTTTCAGTCTAAACCAGCTCTCACTAAGCAAGCAGAGCCCCTATAAGCCTTCAAAGCCTTGAATTTGTTGCAAGCACCATCAATCTGCTCACAGATTAAAGTTAGGTTTGTACTTTAGTGCCCTGTTTAAGCAGAGCCTCAAAGACTTGTGCAGGCAATAAGCACTAGCACATCCAACTGCAGATGGTCCCCTGTTCATTGATACAGCTGTGGTTATCTTCATATGCTTTTTAAACATTCACATGGACCTTTTTACCCTTCCCATTCTCCTGCAGTGCCTACAAATATTTTTTTTCCACTGAGTTTTTCCAACAACTTGTTCCTAGTGAGGCTACTCAACTTTCCCAGCTTGTATATTTCTTAGGGCTGAATTGTACCAGAAGCTTGCAGTAACTAACAAAGAAACAGCACTTTTAGATTAGATCAGTCACTATAATACCAGCTGATCACACAGTAAGCAATCCTGCTTAACAAACAGCACTAGATATATTGCCACATAATAAACATAAATAAACATAAGCCATAAATAGATGATATCATTTTGATGAATAAACAGAATAGCTATTATTTCCAGCACCAACTATCAGCAGGTGTGTTTCTCAGCCTCTGTTTGGTGTTAGACTCTGTGCCAGAAATTATCTGGAAATACTTGCACTTTCACATATATCCTACTTGTCATTATTTGGTCACTGTAACCATCTCAAAATGTTTCCACAGACCCCCACGGAAGCTTAATTGTCCAATTTTGTGTTACACAATGATTCAGCAGTAATGGCTTAAAAAGCTTTTTTTTTTTTTTTTTCCTGTGTACACAAAAATCAGTTCCTTGCCACTGCCAGCCTAAACAAACTGTGGCCTCTTTCCAGAAAAAAAAGAAAGGAACTCCTTATTTGAACCCAAGATGTTGTTGTAAGTTTATCTTAATGAGGCGGTTACAGTCTTCAGCACTCATTTTTTAATTATTTGGAGGAATCCTCTCAGACCCAGTGAAATAGCATAGTTGGATATTAATCTGGGCTAGAAAAATCCAATTATCAGAAACAAGCGAACAGCTTTTCTAAACAACATCCATTACATTCTGTAGGATCCCAGTTTTAATTAAAACAAACAAAGCTCTGGTGTTCTGGGTACTTTCCAGTCTGGTTCAGGCTCAGCTGCCAGTTCAGTCTTCCCTTGGCTTTATCTATATTCAGAGTCATACCAATTTAATTCTCAAGGAGTTTTTAATCACATTTAATGAAATAGATGCTAACTGCTGCAGAAATGCACTTAATTTGATTTAAATAAGGTTTAGAACAGCCTAGTTAATTGAATTTATTACCACCTTCAAATTTTAAAACTGAATAAAGAATGTCTTCAGATTATATAGCTAAATTTAAAGTATACAGCATTAATTTTGAATGTAAACATTACCTATGCCAGGGAACCCCACCTTTGGGAAAGGGCTTAGGCAGCTACTTCCCCCATGGAAAGACCAAAAGGAAAACTCCACAAATCACCAGCTTGGGCTGGGTATAACTGGTGTGTAGGCTTGCACCAAGAGCTGCTTCTTGCATTGTGTAACTGGAGCTGGACAGGAATTTAATGTGCTGATAATGGATTTAGGATGACATTTCAGTGAATAACAAATAAAAGAGCTGCATTCTGTGTTAAAAGGACTGGGTAAAATATTAAATGAAACTGGTGAGCCATGATAGCATAGCTGAAAAGTCATTTTAAGAAGCTGACAAGCATTTCTGCTTAATACACCAGAAATAAAAATGAAAATATGTGCACATTCAGTTATACCTGACCCTAAGGAGATATGGTCCTTACCCAAAGGAGCAGGAGTTCTAAATAAATAAAACGCATAAGGCAAAATCCAGCAATTTATCAAAGAATAGCTCTTAAGTGATGAACTAACCCTACTGGTGACAGGATAGCTTCTGCTAAAATAACAAAATAACTACCTTATCCCAGTGGAAGCATACCTCATTTTTTGAGATCTTAAACAAAATGGCTTGTTCTCTCACAACATGCTGATTATGTTTCATCCAACTCAGCTAAGTAGATCCAGTAACAAGCAAAGAGACCTTTTCAGAACGATGACTATTTAGAAGGAACTTTAATGCTGTAGGTCATGAAAACCTAATCTGTTTTCAAAGCAAATTATAATCTGATATTATTAACAAGCTTTTTGCCCTTGCCTGTTCAACCACAAAGCAATCTCAAATGGTTTTGCCTGTATTTGGAAATCCCCCTTTATCAGCCACTCTGCACACTCCTTTAAATAATAACCTATTGTCAATGCAGCTGACACTATTTGTTATTTTAAGGATCCAGCAGATAGAACAAAAATGCTGCTGCAATGTATTGAAACAGTTGCACAGAAGTACAGCAATTTCTTTTGGTGAATTCAGTGTGTCCAGAGACTGTACCACCACTCCCAGCAGCTAGCTGGACTACCCCTCCATATCCCAGGTCACAGATGAAGCAGCTCCTGTTTTATTATCACCTAATTACTCACATTCCATATGTTTTCATTCGCTGCTGGGCTTCAGACTAGGACAAAACAGCTACTTCCATTGCTGACAAAGCCTAAGCATTTTTCTCTGGAGACAGCACAGTGCATATTAGTTAGCTAACTAATTAGTTATGAGCTAACTATGTTAATTAGTAGCTGCTAAAAGACATTTTTCAGACTCGGCTGTCACCAGGCTGAAAAGAACACATTGCTTCCTATGTTCCTCAGCCCATGCCAAGAGGAGGGTGGCACAAGGTCTACATCCCACGATGGGGTGCAGATCCACAGGACTTCTAATTCCTCCACAGTAACTGAAAGCTGCATTTACCATTCCTTTTTCTTTGCAGTATTAAACTTGATTGGAAAGTGTAAATGTCACAGTGAGATCCAAGCTGGTGTCAGCTGGAACACCCTCACCGAAGACAGGTAAGCTCTGCTGGGGAACACCACCAAACTTCCATGGCAGGGTTGTCTCTTCAGGTTAATCATACTCCAGGTAACTGATCTTTTGGGTGTCTTTTGACTTCTGCAGTGTCACTGCAAGAATTATCACTGCAAATCAGAGCAGTCCACTAAGTGCCCTCCCCTATCCTGACAACTGGCTATACCAGGTGTTTTTGAGGACAATATGGGGCACTCAGTTGTGAATGCAGCGAGGCAAGAGGACACAGACTGCTTATACACAGCCAGATTATTTCATCTCTCTGTAATGCTTATTTTTATTCTGTAAGTACCTGATTTCATTTTGAATTTTACTAATTCTGTCAGTTGATTCTAGTCTTAGAGTTCTTTCCCAAACTAAGATGCATTTTAGTATTTCCCATGTGCCATGAATGTAGTGATCAAATTAATATATTGGTATATCTACATGTCATTATTCTTTTAGGAACTGATCTCTAAACTGTACCTAGATCTATCTGTACTATTTAACTTTACATACACCTCTTCTTCAAACTCTAAGTAATACTATCATCGCTACTTTCACCTCAGCTCTTAATTTCCTATACTATTTTCTTTATTATTTTAATTTTTCTGTCTTATCCATCTGTTCTTACAGGGGCTTATAAGAAAGATGGAGACAATCTTTTTAGCAAGGACTGCTGCAACAGAACAAGGGGTAATGGTTTAAACTAAAAGAGGGTTGATTCAGACTAGATATGAGGATTTTTTTTTATTTTTTTTTTTACAGTGAGGGTGGTGAAACAATGGAAGTGGTTACCAGGGACATGGTAGATGCCCCATTCCTGGAAACATGTAAGATGAGGTTGGATGGGACTCTGAGCAACCTGACCTAGTTAAAGGTGTCCCTGCTCACTGCAGGGGGATTGGACTAGATGACTTTTAAAGGTCCCTTCCAACCCAAACCATTCAATGATTCTGTGATCATGTTATAATTGGGTTTTTCATTATTGAACTCCTTATTCCAAGTTATCTTCATTGTTTTCTCTTAGTTCTAGTTTTGAAAAGTCCTGAAAAAAAAAGTCTTTGAAATACTTAATTATATGGAAGTGAGGATAATGCAGAGACAATTACACTCTGGCATGTTTTGCCTAACTTGGAGAAGTTAGTCTTTTCTGACAACACACTCTGAAGCAGCTAAGTTTCATGGGAAAATTGAAAGAACTTAATTACCTTGGAGCACAATACTAAGTTGCCACCCTTACCATCATATTTAATAGTATAAAACTGTTTAATGGGTTTTGCCTTAGAAACTATTGACGTGTTGCATCATTTTTAGATTTGAGCAATTTTTTTAATGCCTTGTTTATAAAAAAAAATAAATAAATCCAATTTCAAGTCTAACAGTTTGGGGAAGACCTGAGAATGCTCATTACATCTGGGAAACATTTTGGAAAATTTGTTTTTCAAAGAAAACTCTGAAGCTGAATTTGACTAAATTACCTTTAAAAAGTAAAATGTTGTACCAACATATTCCGTTCACTGCGAAAGCAATTGTGCTTTCACTTTTCCTGTTCTGCCAAAGAATTTAGAAACAAGTCATTCACACATTTCTAGTAATATTTCTTCTCTAGGCTAGTAAATGCTTAAGAAAAACTACATTAAGACCACAGGTACAGCCAACTTGCATCCTACAGGTAATACAAGACTTATGTCAAAAGTACTATTAGTAGAGAGAAAAACAAACATTGGAAGGAATGGTTTGGATTTACCAGAGTGTAATTAAAAGCTGAAGAATGGAGTAATGGAGTACCAGCAGTGCTATGGGTATCCCTAGAAAATTTCCTGTGTGTGCATACAGTGAGCTAAGGAAGTAGCCTCTATGTTTTAACACTGTTAGCAGAGGCTAGCAATGGAGCAGTAATCTGAGGAATAGGGGAAAAAAGGCTTCATAGAACAGGTCACAATTTCAGAAGAGTATTTATCATGTCACATTAATCTTACCAAAAGCTGGATGTGAAGTGGTTTGAGTATACATGCTGTAAGGTAGGTTACAACTACCTGAAAGCAATTAGGCAGGACATTTTACATTTTACATTTCACTGGCATCAGTGCACAGCTGAAATTGGGGAAAAGAGGTGACCAGGAAGGCCTCTGATGTGCAAAGTCCTCTGGAGCCCTTGCATTACAGCTGATTCTCACTCAGGTGTCTGGGAAATCCCTGTGCCCATGCTGCTGCTCCTTCCTTCCTGGGGCAGGAGGAATAGGAAAGATATTTCCCTGTCAACATAGGACTTGTCCTGCAAGTCAAAGTCCTGACCACTATGTCACTAGCATGGAGATGTGAGAACAACCTCTGCTTCCAGTGGGTTTTGTTCAATGACCAGAGGAGCAATATGATTGCTGGCACTGCTCTTTTGCAGATGCTTCACAGCACACACCTCACACACCAGCACCTCACAGACTATCTCAGAGTGGGTATAAAACAGAGAGTAGGGAGGTTCTACAGAAGGATCTGGACAGGCTGGATCAATGAGGCAAGGCCATGTGCTGGGTCCTGTATTTGAGTCACAACAAGTTGTGCCAGGGGATATTTATGGTTGTCAAGCATTGGACTAGGATGCCCAGGGAAGTGGTGGAATCACCCTGGAGGTATTTTAAAGTTGTGTAAATGAGGTGCTTAGGGACATGGCTTAGTGGTGGACTTGGCAGTGCTGGGTTAGCAGCTGGACTCAATGATCTTAAAAGTCTTTTCCAACCTAAACCATTCTATCATTTCGTGTCTTAGTTTTACTGAGGTTAAGGTGTGACCATGAACTCACCTGAGCAGCTGTCTTCCTCTAGGCCGTGGCATAGGGATGAGTCAACTCTCCTCTCTAGTCATGCATCTCCCTCTTCCCCACTTTCCTCTTGTCTTTTTATTCTGTCTTTCTTATACCTGACATGCCTTTTCCTCTCACCTGGCTCCATCTTTCCTCTCCCTTTCCTCGTGCTGCCTCCTTCCGTCACAGTCTCCTCTCCCATCCTTGCTCCCAAATACTGCTCTCACTGGGGTTGAAGGATTGGAGTCAGGCTGCTGAGGTGGGAAACGTGCTGCTGTCCTAAGGATGACACCATCCCACCGGCTGCTGCACTGGGGAAATGGCAGCACTGAAATCCCACATTGCTCACAGTCACACCTCTCCCAGGCCTAAGGAAAAGCAGAAAACACCTTGTTCTTTCTATCAGCCCACTGCATAACTGCAGCTGGGTGTTTGTTTCTCAAAATAAATAGGAAAGGCTATCCAAGCCCCAAGGCCCACCACTGGTGGTCCAGAGGATCAGAGGAGGTGCCGATGAGTTCCCAAACACTTCACAGATTTCAGCAGTGGTAAATGAATGTCAGCCACCCCAGGGTATGGGGTGCAGCTGAAAATGAGTATCTTTCCTTTTATCCCAGGCAAGTAGAGGCACGAAGGGCACTGGGAGGAGCTGCAGCTCCTCTCAGGTGGCACTAAGGAACAAACCTGCCCTGTACCTGCTAGCAGCATCACCCTGCAGCCAGCAGGCAGCCACTTGAGGGTTTCATCCTGGCAGCTTGGGCACCCCTTTCCTGAAAGAAGAGGCAGGTGTTTGCCTCACCCCTCTCCTGACTTGCCGGTAAACCTTGGGACAGGCTCTGCCCTGGCAAACCCAACACTCACAGTCAGCAAAAAACACTTGGCTACATAAACAGGGCACCCTGCTCTCCGAGTCATTAGTGCCACCAGCTTTAGGAGCTGAGTAAGCAGTTAGTTGCTCCCATAAATATCATTTTCTCTTGGTAGCTTTCCAGGGTAACATTGCCAAAGCCTTCCTGGATGGTACAAGTAACACCCTTTTTCTTTTATCTTCATTTTAAGCTCTCATTTTAAGCTATGAGCCAGAAACAGCTTCCTGGGTGTGATACCACTGTCAGCAGGACCAAAGATTTCACAGCCTGTCTTTCTTCCCTCAAAGCCTAGCTCTAATCTTCAGCAAAAAACTGGAGTCCATTTTACAGCATATTTTCTCATCCTTAAACAGCTGAAATTTCAAGTACTTCTGCAAATCTCACACAACTATAAACCAATGATGTATCATGAAATAACAGCACCAGTTTACAGCAAACAAGCACCAAGAGCACAAATCCACTTTTTCATCAAGAGCATTTGTCCTCTTCACTGATGGGACAGGTTTTAAGAATCCCAGTCCTTTTTAAAAAGTCAGATATAAAAACATGGGAAAGCATCTTCAAAACACATAAGTGCTGTGTTAAGATGGCACATTCTTAGTGGTCTTAAAATATTGATTTTTTTTAATTAATTACTCCAAACAATACTTCAGCTTGTCTTGGCCCTAGATAGGATAGGCACAGTTGAATATCTTGATTAATCTTCTTGTTCCGTGTTTGATCAGTATTTGACAATTTGACTTCCTAAAACCCTTTCACTCATCAGTGTCTTCCCACTCTCCAGTTCTTCCCATTAACAACTTCATGTAACAGCTTAGGGTCGACCTTAGATTTTGCAACCAAAGACAGTTTTCTTACTATTAGCATTCACAAATAGATGAAACAAGAAATACTGAACGTCAGCTTTCAAATACTCCTTCTAAGGAAACGTGTTTCCCAGCTAAATAAGACCACAGTCACATGTGAGCCAAACCAGGACTCCACTACAGTCCATGGGAATTAACTTTCCCAAATACTGGTCCTGGTCCTGTGACAACTGAACTCCATTTCTGTGGATAGGAGGTTTTGCCCCAAATGACTTGCAAGAGCTTGCAAAATAAACTCATGCAGTCTAAAAATGTGGGGAAAGATATCCGCATTATAATTCCAGTTCTTTGCATGAAATTTCATCCCCTAACCAACCCAAACCTGCCATTAGAGTTTATATAAATGACATTTGAGAGTGCCAACATTAACGGGAAGTCACAGTCACATTAGAGCACAGTAGCTGCAGTCAATCCATTCACTTTCTCACCAAAAGTACCTAAAACATGTTTTAAACAGACATGCCACTCTTTCCTCATATAACATATTTAATTAACATAGATAAATTATTTCCTTTACTTGTACAGCATAACCCCCCTGAATAATTACAGAAGAGAAGGATATCCTGCAGGTCATTTTGTGGCATTCTAACTGTGGTGATTCACCTGATCTTGAGCCAAGCTCCACTTAAATATTACAGATCTTGTTCTTGTTTTAGTTTGAGGAACAGACAAACACACCCAATGGGGCAATATAGATTTGGTTTCCCACTATTCAGTAAAGAAGGAAAACAAATATTGTTAATTTTCTGACATGGGGTTTGTTTTGTTTTGGGTTTTTTCAATACTACACTGTTGTGATCCATAAGATCTTTAAGAGTGTAATGATAAAGAGAAAAGGGAAGCAAATTTTTATACATTTTATTAGTTAACAGACAAGAAAATTTTCTTTGGGTCAGAGAATGCTGGTGCTTTAGTTGCTACAGAATGTCCCTACAGCCCTCAGTCCTGGTTTGCAGTAGTATAGTTAATAATGACAGTAGGAAAAGGTATAATTATATTTATTCTAATAATAACTTTCAGTTGTTGCTGCAATCAGTGTCCCAATCAGTACTGATGAGTGGACTTGGTTTTAAACATCTGTCACAAATCCAGACACAAGACCCTCAGAGAGTGGATGATGGTGTAGCAGGATTTCTGGTACAACGTGAGCTGAAGACACTCAGTTAGCAGATTATATATTAATTTTCCATCCATACTCAAGAAATGGTCTGGCTTGCTGTTTGCTCCTCTCACACCAGAGGAACCACAATGTGCTTTTTGCTTTGTGGCCTCCCTTAGCTGTTAATTACTATTCCTCTGATTTTTGTGCCATCTCCAATTGTCTTGAGTCAGCCAGAAGTTTATGTTTCAGCCATATCACTGTTGAATTCCAACTACTCTTTTCATGTAACATTCTCCATGAAACACATTTTACCAAAATCCCCAGCGGGCTGGTAATTCCCCACTAACACTTTATGATCCCTTCAAGCCAGTTAATTCACCAGATTACATCTTGACTACTGTCTTTTAGGCACTGACTGCAGTAGCAACAGAGTCAATCCCCCAAGGCCTAAGTCCACCTCCAATATATTAAAAGCAGGCTTCCTTTACCCCAAACCAATTTTCTTTTCTTTTTATTTTAAATGGAATCTTGGCATCCAGTCTTTAATTGAAAATATTCAGAAGACAGTGTACATGTGAGTGCCATGGGGTTGGACCAGCCTCATGGATGTCCTTGTTATGTATTCTACAAGTAAGTCTGTGCTGGCCTGGGGGTAACCAGTCCCCACGTGGCAGGGTAGACAGGCCCAGATATTGGCCTTTCCATGTAGTCTTTTTATCTGTTTTCTATAACTATTAGATCTATAAATTATCCTGAATATTTTTTTTTTTCTTGCTTAGGCACAAGTCTCAACCCTAGCAGAAAAGCAGACAGACCTTCTGTGAAGTGGGGAAAGAAGTGCTGGTTGAACAAAATTAATCAGAACTATCAAAAAGAGTAATCAACAGGAAAAGTTTGTATTTATGGATGACATTGCCTTTCCCAGCCTAAAAGAAGGGACAAACTAGAAATTATGGGAGTTCATTAAATTTTCTTATCCTGTACAGCTGGTGGTGAACACTGAAGAATTGTGGTCTGGATCTATACCAGGGGCCTAGTTAGTCCCAGAAGCCCTCTCCATCACACAGATAAAAGTTTCTCAGTCCTGGAAGCACGTGAATGGTGAACGAATAATTGTTTATGTAAAAGCCACATTTCTGTAAGTTTCACACCTGAAGACCTACAGTCAATATCCTCATTTCCTCACAAGTCCAATCATCAATGCCAAGAACAAATTTGTCCCCTGCCCATGACCCGAGTTTGATATATAAAGTTGCAACCATTTCAATGTTCCTAAACCTATAATGAATCAAAAGTAAACATCATAGACAAGAATACATCCTGTAATCCCTGGCTGCTGAAGAGATAAAGAAACTGCTTTCTTTGCCAGTATCCCATGCACGTCGGAACTTATTAATAAAATGTTTTGATCTACCAGCCTGCTATGTTGACATACTGAAACAAAAAGTGCTTCCACTCAGCCAAAACCACATATCTTGGCAGTCTACATCCTGAAAGACTACAAAGATGTAGTCTAAAAACTTGGCAAGTGTCCTGGCAGGCTACACCTTAGGCTTTGTAAGTCAGTCACGCTATGCTGGCTCTGGTTTTACCATAATGCAATAACACAATGGGAAATTTGGGAGTTTTGGTCCTCAACACATTGTCTCTGCTGTCCTTCAGAAGCTGCTTCAGAAACAAGGTAACTCCCCGAGCTAGGAAGTCATACTCTCTGTAATCCACCCCTGGTGGGTGGATGAAAGAATGAAAGGTGTTAACTGGAGAAAAATACTTAGCACTTACTGTAAAGTCTCTCGTCTTGTTTCCTAAGACTTCCTAACTGCACCATGAGCAGAGCATTTTGCACACCTCTTTTTAACCATTAACCAAAAAAAATAAGATATCAAATATAAAATTCAGTCAGGAATCCTGAAAGCAGATTAACACAAGTGTCTAGTCTTGGTGAAAAGGCATGGTGTGAATATGTTTCTAGTGAAACACTAGGCTGAAGGAGAGAGAAGGAGAGAAAATGGGGAACACTTTGGGGTTTTAGAAGGGTGTTGGACAATTTCCAAACAGGAGGCAGATATTAAATATTACTTATTATGTATGGACTACGAT
This sequence comes from Ceyx melanurus, assembly GCA_024611195.1. NCBI lineage: Eukaryota > Metazoa > Chordata > Aves > Coraciiformes > Alcedinidae > Ceyx > Ceyx melanurus. Next base: position 39,724 of record JANHGL010002603.1, on the reverse strand, counting down.
ACCCAAATTAAAAAGTCATTGTGCTAATTGCATAGAAGGGGAACTAGCCACCTCTCAGGTTAGCTTTGTTAATTCTGACACAATGCTGAAAGCATGAGAGCAATGTTAATCTGTGCCACTTCAGGATCTGGCCTTATTCTGCAGAATGATGGCTGTGAAATACATTAAATCAGCTTTTGAGGGCTTGAGAAAATATAAAGAATCTATTGTAAAAATCTTATAACACAATGAATCTTACCACTTTGGACTAAAACCAGTACATAAACAGTGTACTGTGCCAAAGAAATGGTGCAAAAATAGTTTGTTTCATTGAATATGTTAAATAAAAAATAATTTTCAGGGCAGATCAGGGAACCATCAGAAAAGGAATCCTGATATCTACACTGGGAAAAACAGCAGAAATGTTCTGAAAAAGGATAGCCAGTAGGATAAATACAATATGTCAGTGAAAATCTGCAGGGTTTCTGCTAAGTGAAATCATATGTCACAGATCTACTAGAGTTATCGAAAGGCAACAAACACACAAAAAACCCCAGATCTCACTGATTCAGTCTAACTGGGTTTCTAAAAGGCATTTGAAGTAGGTTGTTCACAGAAGACTTGTAAAGAAATTAAACTGATCTAGAAAATGAGAGAAAGACTTCTCAGATGGATAAAGGCTTTTAATAGTTAAGGAATAACAGTGGGAATAACATAGGTGTTGTAAAGATACTTGTTGTCTCACAGTCTTCTTTCATACCCAATACACCTAAACCTTCCACCCCTTACTTGAAAAATGGGATCAGCCACAGTTTTTTTAATCTATTTTTCTTTTTGAAAACCAATATTTTATTTATAACTCAAGAAGATATTACTGTAGATATTTACTCTTTTCAGTGACATTTCAGAGGATGCTATCACCACTGAAGACAGGAGGCAGTGAGAGTGCCCTTTCTGTTATCAGAAAATCAAATGTTATGCCAGTAAATCAACGATCTTATCCTCAATACCAGCAAGAGCTGTTGAACAAGTGACTATTTACACAGTTTGCAAATACCTAGAAGACTGAACAAGACTGAAAATGATCAGCAGAATTATTTGAAAAACAGAGGCTCTAGCCCTGTGGAAAAATGGTAAGCATTAGCTACTTCCTGACTTCAGTAAGTTTTTTAACATATTCAGATATCCTCACAAAAGGAAGTTAATGAATGTTGACATAAACTTGTCAAAAAAAAAAAAAAAAAAAAAAGGAAGGAAGTTTGTCCTTCTTGGTGAAAGGACTTGCCATAGATCTTCTCTATGGGCTCTTCCAAAGCCCATCTTCTGAGTCTGGAATTTAATTTTTGAGTAATGGTTTTTTGATTCTGAAGTTTTATGTATAAATACATATATATATGTTCGCCACTTTTTATTCAGTTTTAGTCTGCTTTATACATAGTAATACTTGTCCCATATGTTATATGCTTCACTGATTTTTATGTAACTTATATTTCCTGTTTTCAGCTCAAAGAACATACAGACCTTATATGCTTTACCATGGATTTTTCTACTATCCACCAGTAAATGTGGTAACACGTATGAAAGGTGCTGAGTCCACAGTATCTTCTGTCTGTGCTGTGACGCTGCCCACAGTCCATAACTTACAATCTACCAAATGAATGTTGCCCATGTGAATCACCATTACAAGGTGTTCAGTACATTACAGTTCCATGCACACTTCTAAAATCACATATTGGTTGCCAAGAAAGTGTCTCTAAGCCTTAAAGATTTTTTTTTTAAACTACTAAGGAGAAACAATAGTCATGTGAAGTTTTGCTCAATATTTTGTGACAACTGGTAAGAAACTTCTTGATATACTGTGTGGCATCTGTACAAAAAAGAATATGCTGCATACAAATAAGAAACAGATGTCTTCCAAGTGAAAGGATAAATTCTAATTCCAGTCATCACATGCTGACTTCTTCTATTCTCCCTTAGAAATCTGTTCTCTGCATTTTCATCTTCTTTTTTTAAACTACACTATTTTTATTACTGATCACTACAGAATATTTTGTGAAAGTCACAGATGGGTTTTGGTTTTTTTCCCCTAAAGTAAATATGAAGTTTTTGTCTAGTGAAAATATAACTGTCTTCAGATAGCATATTTATCTACCTTATTAACCATCCCTGCACAGTCTCTATGTCTGCTACTACCGTTGATATTTACTGATCCAACACTGACTTTCTGTTTTTATTCACAGGTCAGGCTTTGGAGAACATGAACAGGGGCAATACTTGTAGGATTTCTGCTTACCCTGGGTGAGGTCTCATGATAAGTGCAACATCAGCTCATTCACAGATGGGACTTATAAACATGGGCCACCACTAGAAGGTAGTATTCAGAGGATATGGTACTACCTTTAGATGGAGCATATGGTAATGGAAAGAAGAAAAAGCTCTGAAAATTAAAGGAAAATAAATTTTAAGCACCTACTGGACACAAATTGATGTGAGTGCCACAGTAAGAGGATGCTGAAAACAAAAGGAGAGAATTACAATAATAATAAAAATAGTACCAATAATTTATTACAAGTTCATTTCTTTCATTGCTCACCTGATTGTCCTAGGGGAGAAATCTGTCACCAGAGAGTAATATTAATAACATCACCCAAGCATGGCCCAGTAGCTCTTTGTCTGATTTAATGTGCTACAGGAGAAAAGGACAGCTGGAATCCCTTGCAGTTTTAAGCTGAGTGCTAAGGAAACCTAGTTGTTTTTCATCCAGATGTGTTCAGATGTGAAATTTACGAGTTTACATGGAACGTATCTGAAACTCAATGTTTTTTCATGGCATAAACCCTTCTTTGTCTTTTTGGCTAGACTTACAGTTCTGAGGATTTTATATTAATCCTAGACTGTAAACCAGAGCAATGTTAGTGAGTGTGAACTTGGAGAAACAATCCAAGCAGAAGATACTTTCAAGAAAACACATTTTGAGCAGCTCTGCTTTATTTCGACAATTTCTATTTTAAGAGATTAGGCAGGTGGCTAAAAACCTGCTGGTCCCCCTTGTCTGCAGACAATCTCCAAAGCAGAATTTTGAATTCCAGTTTTGGCTTGCACCCTCAAACACACAGGTTAGCCAATTCAGCACTTATGCAAATAGGTTTCTCCTTCCTGTCTACAGAGATGTACCATTTATGTAAAGTCCTGGATTAAACCAGTGATAAAATGCTGAGTGTCATTACGGATTAGTTTTGTGATATTTTATTTTCACTTGAAAATCTCTGAAATGTTTTTAATATGTGAGGACATTCTGCCTCTGAATAGAACTTATTCTAGAAGTGCACAGCATGGGAATCTGCTATGCATCCTGAGGACACAGAGAAAGCACTCAGAAAGGGAAGATGAGCAGAGATTACTTTGACCTGTCCTTATGCCTTCTGGAGGCAGCATTGCTCCAGCAGTCCAAGTAAATCCTCACAGGCACTACAAGATGCCCTTAATCACCCCTCCTGTAAAGAGCAGCATTTCTGGACAAGAGTCCCAGCACACTGCCTTCCAAAGCCAGCCCTGCTTCCAGCATGCTTCCCATGGCCAGGTTTGGAAGAGCTCATTAGACGAGCCCTCTTGCCACCTTAATTCCTGACCTGCAGTGTCACCTCTTTTCATATTAGATCCCTTTTATAAACTTCTGTCTCCCTCGACAAAAGCACAAACCCATACGTTATTCAGTTTCTGGGTAACACGACTGTGAAGGTGTTTAGGTCCACTACGTATGACTGTATTGCAAAGTAATATTCATACCCATTCAGATGATTCAAGTAAACGGGTGTTGTCTCTGGACAGCCAACAGTGGCAGAAATGTATCAATTAACATCATGTTAATTGAGTTACACAATGCGAGTAACTTTAAATACAAAGAACTAAAATCTTTCCTTCATCCAATACCCTGCAAGACACCAAACACAGAACTAGGCTCCTTTCCCCTTGTCGGGGGACTGGAAAAGAACCACGTTTTTCACAGCCACCTTCAATTCCAACAGGCATTGCTCAGGGGATTGATTCCTGGCTTACTTAGGTAGGCCTTTCCGCCAGCCACGGTTCATTGGGTCTCGCTGGGCGTCTTCAGCCTCAGAGCTGCCCAGAGTCATTAACACAAAAGTAACAAAGGGATTTCATCTGGCTTCAAAGGACGTGGGAGCCACCACCCAGGCTGAGGGGGGCTGACAAAGAGCAAGGAAAAGTCAGGCTTCAGTAACTTTTAATGACAGCTCTTGTTAGGGTTAAAAAAACAACTCAGCCATTGTGCTGTGATGCAGTCTGAAGGGGAGCCTGTTGCCCTCACTGCTACAGGTCATAGAACTGCAAAGAAGATTGTTATCCACAAAATTAATCATTTGGAGCTATGGCAAGAGGCTCTGGATTGGCAAGAATGCCAAGCCGAAAAGCAAAACTAACTGCTGCCTGCCAGCCTGGAGACCTATTACTGCCACTTCTGCCACCTCATCCTGCTTGCAGGATCCCACCTCACCTATCAAATTACATCTTTGTTCCAAATGGGAAAAAGCAAGTTATTTCAGCAAAGTCAATATTTTTTTCCATTCCCAGCCCCCTAACCAGCCTCTGGGATAATACACTGACTTGTGCTGATGGACACTTGAAATAGTACTGGCTGGAAAAAGTCACAGATAAATTATCATCCTTTATTTGTCCCATTCCTTAGTATTTATCTATCTAACATAAAAGAAGGTTTAACATTTTAGAAATTTCTTATTGTGCTTTCCTACTCTTACTGGAAATTAAAAATACATAAGCAAAAATCAGCAAAACCAATAGAAGAGTCTTCTTAAGCATTTAAAATTCTCCAGAAATGCCATATACTTGATTTTTTTTTTTTTTTCTCATCAGTCCCACCCACATCAGCACTTGGATATCCTTATGACTTTAAAAGCATTGTGTCTGCCAACATCATGGGCAAAATCTGTACATTAGTATACTGGCCACATCTTCTGTGATCCTCAGCTAAGGATAAACTCTCCTCACCATTCACCATTCACTTACACATGATGAAATATAACAGTCCCAATGGGAGAAAGATTTCCTTGGGTCTGTGAATAAAATTGGCAGAAATTCCACCCCTGAGAATGTAAGTATAAAACGCAAGCATAGAACAACATCAATTACCTTGTATTGAATAGTTTAAAATTACATGTACTTAATCTGTGCCTCATTTAACATCAAAATAGCCTCCATTAACAACTTTTTCAATGGTCAGATATCTACTGACTGGATTTCTGTTGAATGACTGGTAATGTTCACAGTGAGTTTTATCATTGATTCCTTCTGAATTCCTGTTTCTCAGGAACTCTCATTCTGTAAAACAGCTCTTTGGGGCAGTTATCTTGAACTTACAATAGATTCCCATTGAGAATTCAGAGGTATTACATGACTGTTACTTGAACATCTTTTGTGTATTCAGTTGCACAGAATTGTGAAATGTAATTATGAGAAAGGGTTTAGAGAATTTATATATAAGATATTTCACAGTCATTAGCAACCTCAGGAAAGCCTTGTTGAACCAACACAGGAAGGCAGAGAGAAATGCTCCTATTTTTCTAGTGCTCTGGAGTGTTTTTCACATTTGTTGATTCTAGAAATTTTTTCAAGGAACCTAGTTCCAGGGGCATGGGAAATCTCCCTAGATTTACATCCATACACTCCAGAGGGGGAAAAACCCCTCTGATCCCACACAATAAATCATTTTCCATTTCATTTCAATACACAGTCTCATGACAGCACACTGGGGAAAATGGAAATGTAATGCTATCGCAGCTGCATTTGGGCACATCAGCAGGAAGACAAATCCAAGACAATACCGAGTTCAGAAGTTCAGATCCAGCATGGGGTTATAAAAGCTGAATTACAACCTTTGCTGAACTAACCACCACCACATACACATAGTGTCGTGTCCTACAGCAGAATAACTGTGATGCTTAGAAATGCAATTTCAAAGAAAAGTCAAGCATGAGTATTTCTGCCCTCTCCTCACTATTTTCAGTAACTTGTCAGAAGAATCATGAACTCGCTCTTTCCTTCCTAATTATGAAGTCACAGGACACCAGATTTTCAATAATTTTCAGTCCTATTTTTTAGCCTAATGGAAATCTCATTAAATAACATGATGCATTCACACAGAATAGCTTTTTTTTTCAGGAATAAATATATCCACAAAATGAACACTCTTCTCAGTGTACATAGGCTAAAAACCTATTGGATTTTAATGCCTCAGGATGTGAAAAATCAACCTTTAACCCAGGGTGCACATCACATTTGGATAGAAGCACCACTCCTAACCCAAGATGATTGCCGGGCTGACTGGGAGAGCAGGGACCAGAGAAGAGCTAATGGAGAATGTGCAGGGTCAAGCACCTACTGCAAACTTATACACCTTCACTGGGCAGCAAACCAACCGTCTCAAAAACACCACCTCAGATAGGGTAAGGCTTCATAAGGGTAAGGCAAGGGTAAGGCTTCATAAGAGCTTTCACACCACTAAGTGTATTTGTAGGAAAGGGAGCTCGCTGAAGTCCAATGCTTATCCTCTGCCCTACCCATGCTCAATGGTCCAGAGCAAGCGAAGACACAATGGAAACCTTCAATTGTTTTTGTTTTAATTAATTAAAATTTGGTTTATTTGCTCTTCTAATTCAGAAAGAATAAATGAAGGAAAAAAGTGTGGTGAGAGGGCAAGGGTGCCCTATGCATCTCCTCTGAGGGCTCCTGCCCACCACAGCTGAAACAACAGAGATTTTTGTGGGACTTCAACAAAGGAACAGACCCGAAGGGAAAGGCAAAGGGAGATAGTGAAGGAATTTCATAAAATGGTGGTTTTGTTGCTGTGGGTTGCTGCTGGGCTTCTTTCTGACAGTGATCCAAGGAAACTGGCAGAAGGTCACAGGACATGTACTGAAGGGGTTTATTAGCTTGTGTGGCCCTGGAAAGATCTATTTGGTGCTGTACACAACAGCTCTATAATTTGGTTTTGTTTGCTCTTTTCCTAAAAAGGGTACCCTTTTGCATCTCAGTACCTAAAATTAGTAAAGAACTGAATGTAAGCCCTTAAATAAAGGTTGCCAAATATTTCAGTGGGATTTGGCACTGCCTGGGCTGTTACTGAATTCCTTATTGAAGGCTACATCCCACTGCAATGTGACCATGTATTTACAATGGATTTCATAGCAACCATGAACTCCATCATAACCGAGGGGAATAAGCTGAATTTAATATGTACTGGACCTCTTTCTCACAGCAGATATCCATCACAATCTAGCCAAAAGCACTGTGCCAGTTACAGCTCATCATAGTTTAGCAAAAGATATTGAACAACAGACTTACTGAAATAAAGTCATTGGAACCTGTTTCAACACACCTTATACAATCTTTTTTTTTTTCTTCTCAAATTAGTTTTTATTTTCTCATCTTTAGGAATTACTAGAACTATCACTCACCTCTTTTAACCTAGAGCCATTTCTCACTCTTTTGGCCAACTCGCCATGATCTTGGGCCACTCCAGCATCATTTCACTCCAAGCAAAATCCACGTACCAATTTGTACTGTGTATTCCTTTCTCCTCTTTGCCTAGCTTTTCCTAAAACACTTCTATACTTACACAGTCATGTACAACAAACTAAGAAAAGCACGTGAAAAACCTATTTCTTTCCAATAGGTAAGGAAAGAGCTTTTGCTACTCTTTCAGTTGTTAGCTGCCACAGTGATACGGTCCCCGTAGCAGCTCGGGTAGATATGCTTTGCTGCAGGCTTAGTCCATTATCTGCGATTTCCACTCAGAGAACCCTGGAACAAACAAAAATCATAATCCTGTCCTCTCATCATTCTTAAACAATATCTGAGAGTAGAAAAGAACACTCATTTGTCTTTTTTAAAACGATATTTTAATTACTCATGTCGTGCCTCAGCAAAATGGCTAGCCTTTTGTTAAAATGGGGCTTAATTGCGTTATGGAGCCTTCATGGGACCCTCGCACATAAAGCGCTTTTCTTCAGACTTTCAAGACCTAAATTTGCAGTTGGCTCCTGACCAGCGCACTCGAGCAGATAGGCACGTAGGTAGCGGGCAGACCCTGTGTTGATGAAGTAATCATAGTTGACTGCCTCGCCTGTGCTATTCCACAGATACGCTCGCAAACAAAAATTGGATATGCATGTTGGTTTTCATTTTGAATTCATTCAGGAAAAAAAAATAATAAATAAACGCCCTTGGTATGTCAGAAAACATGGAGACACCTTCACAGACTGTTGGCTACGCCTCAGCAGAGCTTTACAACAGTCTGTTAGACAAAAAAGAGACTGATGCAGATACCTTAATAAGCATCCCATCTGTGAGGTCATCGGGATATTTCAAACAACTTTCAACTCTCATTAGTTTAGCGGTTTCCACAAGCATGTCCTTATCTTTTGTAACTTTTGCAGCCAGACTTCCTGGGAAAGCCTCTGAGCTGGATGACATTCTTACCCATGGGTCAGCCTGCAGTAATGAGCCACCAATTTATGTGTCCTTTGCACTCTTGAGCAGTATATGTTTATATTAACCTTTCATGTCGTGAATTTTTTCCTTTCTCAATGTAATTCTCTGGCTTCTACCAAGCAAATCTCATTATTCCTAATAGATTGCAATTAGGATCTCCAAGCTGTTGATCACAGTCATTCGTAACAGTGAAGAACATTTTCCAAGAAGAAGTGCTTTTTCTGCTGTATTAATGATGGATGTGTAACAGACACTATGCCTGAAAAGTAACAGTGAATAATGGAGCTTCAGGCTAACAGCAGACCCTGTCAGCTCCCTGGTTTTGTATCATCAATTAACACAGAAGGTATATGGCTTCACACAAAACGCGTTATGCATGATGTTGCATGGAAATGAGATTTATGGTTTTTCAAGTCTGCCAGGCCTGAATGAGTAAATGGGCATTTATTACAATTTCTTACAGCTTTATGCACTTGAAAGAGATAAAGCAGGTTCATCAGCACTTGCCCACATGCTAGGTCTTTATTGCACTAATGAGTACCCTCTAGAGAGGATGCTGTAATGCTATTTTCTAGGAACGCCTATGTCTATATTTAGAATTTGTTGGACTGAAACATGCTGCTTCTCAAGGTGCAGAACAGTAATATCCACAGTCCTTAATCAGATCTTTCTTTGGCTGCTGCTGTTTTCTCAGTTTCATGTGAAGGACATGGATGGAAAAGGAGGACTGGTGAAGAACTGCAGCGGATGGATGCAGTACAACATAGTAAGAAGAGATGCAGGGTCTTACAAGATAAAAACAACTTTTAAATCTGATGAAAAAAAGAAAGGGCAGTCCCAGGAGCGAGCCAAAAGTGTGTGTGTATGTGCATGTTTGGAGGGTTGTCTGCCCAAATCAAGATGAAGGAACAAATTTGGAGAAGAAAGTGAAAAAGGGAGGCTAAGCAGAAGGTATTGTAGTATTTCAGGAGTGGGCTAGTCAATAGCTGGACTAAAGCTTTGGTGGGAAGATTAAAATATCAGCAAAATAGAGATTACAAAAAAAAAGCCTGGATGGAAGTAGTGCAAATGGGGAATAAATTATCAAAGACTACCACGATCTGAATAGTCCAAGCCTGGAAGAGCAATGGTGAATGTTAGGAAGGACACAGGAGGATGGGAGAGACTGATTTCACTCTTGGATGGTCAAAACTGTATTCTGATTGCATTTTATATTCCAACTGTCATCATTTTGGTCTGCTCTAGTTTGAACATAATATTTATTCCCTCCACTACTAACCTTCCTTTTCCAGCACTGCGTGTTGGCTTATTTGATGTGTAAAGCAACAGTCTTTTCAAAGCAAAGAGAAAATGTTTGTGAGTCCCCAAGTGGCCTGAGTAAGGAAAATAAAATTCTCCAGTCCAGCCTAGAACATAAGGAAAAACTTCTTTACTGTGAGGGTGATGGAGCACTGGAACAGGCTTCCCAGTGAAGTTGTGGAGTCTCCTTTTCTGGAGATTTTCAAAACCCACCTGGATGTCTTTCTGTGCAACCTGCTCTGGGTGATTCTGCTTTAGCAGGGAGGTTGGACTAGAGGTCCATTTCAACACCTACCATTATGTGGCTTTGTGATTTCTCAGCTATCTACTGTCATCATGGGTTTCTTTGTCTTCCAGTAGATTTCCACCAAAATTAGTAAAACTTGAAAAAAGTCTGTTAGGAATCCCCAATCAGATAATATTCATATAAAGAGGAACAGCCTTGAATTTGGATGTAACTAGTTCTGTGGGTTTAATAGTTTTTCTCATTGCCTTCTTGATGCTTACCTAACACAATAATTTATTCTTGTTCTGGTTTTGGATGGAGTAGAGTTAATTTTCTTCATAGAAGCTAGTATGGGACTGTGGTTTGGATTTTTTAGAAACAGTGTTGGTAATTCAGGGGATGTTTTAGTTATTGCAGTGTTCACCCAGAGTCAAGGCCTTTTCTGCACCACCCTGACAACAAGTAGGCTGGGGGTGCACAAAAAGTTGGGAGGAGACACAGAAACAGGACAGCTGACCCCAACTGACCAAAGGGATATTCCATACCATATGACATCATGCTCAGCATATAAAGCTGGGGAAAAAAGGAGGAAGGGGGGACATTCAGAGTGGTGGTGTTTGTCTTCCCAAGTAGCCGTTACACACGATGGAGTCAGCTTTCCTGGAGATGGCCAAGTCCTGCCTGCCCATGGGAAATGGTGAATAAATTCCTTGTTTTCCTTTGTTTGCGTGCGTGGCTTTTGCTTTACCTATTAAACTGTCTTTGTCTCAACCCCCACATTTTCTCACTTCTACCCTTCCCATTCTCTCACCCATCTGGGGTGCACTGGGGATTGAGCAAGTATCTGTAGGGTGTTTGTTGCTGGCTGGGGTTAAACTACGACAATTCTGTCTTGTCTGTTTACAGTAGACACCAGCAATAGCTTTTCTGATGGTACTTTCCATAACCACCCTTTCACAAAGAGGTTTCTTTGGAACCACATAAACTAGCAGGTTGGTTTCTCCCTTTACTCTTTTTGTATTGCCTTATAAATCTTATAATACACAATCTTCAACACAGCAATCATTACATGCTTCATGTTATTTATCTGTGTTTTCCTGTTCTCATCTTCACATCTTGTGCACTCAGAGTATGGTTTTTCTTCCACTGTTCAATAAAATAGGAGTAGCTTATGCACATTTGAAAAGGGAATTTCAACAGTAAAATCCCTTTCTTGTCTGAGAGAGAAATGTTACTATGGGTTAAACTTTATGTTATCCTAATGCAAACTTGATGCAATTCAGAACAGGTAAGTGACATGTTGGACAAAAAATAAAAAAGTCAGATAAGGAAGATAGGTTAACTAACCAGTCCTGGGCAATGAGGACTAAATGCAAATAGTAGCCAATGCTTTCCAAAGGACTTCTGCAAAGATAGATCAGAACAGTATTTGCATCCAAAAAAGGCTGCATTTGTATATGAGACTGAAGATTTGTGCATGTGTTAATGATCCTGAAACATAAAGCTTTTGCTGTAGATGTCCTTCAGAGATGTCACCTTTCCTATATTTCAGGATACAAGTTAACTTCTGGAACTGACAGAAGTACAGACATCTAGAAGGAGAGTAAATTTAACCCAAATGTTCTAATTAAGTCTTGGTCTCCTTTCTTCAAAAGGCTTCATAGGAACCCCCTTCATAGGACTCGCAATAAAAGCAGGAAGTAATGTTTTAGGCAGCTAAGATGGCAATATCCCTTTTGTTTATTTGAACTGATAAATCTCAGAGTGATGATTCACTGCATGATGACATCTGGTCTGCAGAACCAAGTTAAACAATACAATTTAGTGTTTTCAGTCACAATTTAATGGCAGGTTATCAATAATCAGTCCACTCATCCCAATTATTTGGGAAGCAACTAATCTGCAAAATGTCCTTTCTTTCTGCTTCCTGGAAGCCTCCAGAGATGCAAAAAAGGCAGCTTTGCTTCCAGGAGCCTGGCATAGCCTTGCACGCTGCCAGATGTCTCCATCTGCAAGGACACACAAATGCTGTGTGGTTCTATCTCTACCAAGCATTGACCTCAAGATGCAAGTATGTGCTTAGTGATACAAAGACTTACACAACTGGAAAAAATGTAAAGCAAGTAAGATTATCAGGAAAAACAACAACTTCTGTCAGAAACCTGACTTTATGCTCTGTAAGACAAACAAAAGCAGTATTTATGGGTGACTATTATCCTATTCATAGATTAATTACTCTATTGTAGGGGTTTGGGGGACAAAGACATAGAATAAATCTCAATGCGGTAGCTTAAACATGGGTGTTTAGAAGCATCTGAGATGCCTTGGATCTTTTTTTTCCTGCAGATGCCACCCAGAAGATGACATATCTCCTCTAAAGCCCTGTGTAATGTTTGTCCTGCATAGATTTTTATCTGTATGTATGAGAAATTAATCATTCAAGAAGCATAGAATCATAGAATGGCTTGGGTTGGAAGGGACCTTTAAAGGTCATGTAGTCCAAACCCCCTGCAGTGAGCAGGGACATCTTTAACTAGTACACGTTGCTCAGAGTACTGTCCAACCTGGTCTTGAATGTTTCTAGGGATGAAACAACTACCACTGCACCAGGCAACAATTTCCAGTATTTCACCACTCTTATTGTAAAAAAGTTATTCCTGAATTGCATCTCTTTTCGTTTAAAACCATTACCAAAATCTGAATGGACTAGCAAATTCTCAAGGAGTCTGCAGGACAATACCCCACTGGCCCAGAGGCTTGCTCATTATCAGATAATGAAAGTCATCATGACATGAAGAGACATCTCCTTCAGCAGGCACTAGTCTAGATTTGTAAGAAAGCAACAAGAGTGGTGGAGAGATCACTCAAAACGATTTGGTCACCATGACCTCTGCCACAAGGATGAGAAATTACCCTGCCCACACAACACTCCCTTAGCCTTGGGGAAGCCCCCGTTTGCAAACAGAGAACCAGGCACAATATGCATAAAGTGATGGAGAACCTGCCTCACACCTAGACACACCTCTTTAGTTTCTTAACTCCAAAAGCACCTTTCCTCAGGAGATCATCAGATGAAGGAGATACTAACAAAGCTAAACCTGAATCAGTAGCATTTCAGCTGCTCCACAGTAACTGCCTGTGCCTCTATGGTCTTATGCTGTGGTATTTGTAGGAAATGGAAGAGACCCCTCCCAGGAAGCCTATGCAATCTTTCACAGGGCAATATCAAGGCAGTCATCACCTACTATTTCTGGCTAGGTGTCCTACCACAACAGTAATTTGTTTGCCCTCATAGACCTAATGGAAACATAGTGCATGATAAAATGCCAGCAAGAAAACAAGATAAATTTCAGTTAGATTGTCATCGGACCAATTTTAATCTTAATCTTTTAGAGCTAAACAATCTCTTCTGCTGAGGGCTCCAGATGGGATAAAAAGAATGCAAATAGCAGCCTAATCAGTGTGACAGAAAGGGAAGATACGGGAGCAGAGCCTTGTTTTCTACTATTTGAAACCCAGCCAATGAGTCATTTAATCTGTAGCAACATGTATAGTACCAGTAGCTTGTAAATGAGATGATTAATATAAATTTTAAAACTTCTTTTTTAAAGATGTAAAGTTGCAGATAGTTTCCTGTAGGCAGGTGGAACACCACCTCTGGCAACATCCAAATTGTCTGAAAGAATTAAGCATCAAATTTCTTTCAGCAACCTGTGTAAGTACTTGGCCAATTTCAGTAGATACAATCTCACTAATAGTATTTCTTACACTTTCTTTAATCTTGTTTTTGGTTGGCTCATTTTAAGGTTTTGTTTTGGAAATCAACTGAAATAGAGAGAGAGGCTTTAAAAATTAGATCCTTTTTTTTTTTTTTCCCCAAATATTTACCTTTCTCTCCATATCTGACTAAATTTGTATTACATTAACAATGTTTTCTAAGCTGGAAAAGTGTTTCATACTTAATCAGTAGGTGCTGATTTTTTCCTGCTCTCTATTAATGAACAAATTCTATATAAATGGAGAAAAAAAACCCAACCTAACAACAAAACAAAACAAAACAAAAAAAAACCCACCAAAACACAGAGAGGTAGGCTGCAGAAAAACAACTATATAAGTTTCATTCTGTACTTCAGTCTGTATCCTATTTATCTTTAGTAGACTGAGAAGAGGTATTTAAAATAAATCAAAATAAGGGACTCGAGGAGTACAAGAAATGCTCACCCTGACTAGGCTGAAGCAGCCTTCACTGCAGGCTTTGGCACTCAGGTGAGGAGAGGGACACGGACATGAAGAACTGAAATTTTAGTTAGATTAGAGAAAGCAAAACACTGCCTATGGTTCCTGGGAGCAAAATACCAAATCATTTGCCTGTTCAGCTGTGTGTGGGTGCCAGGCTGTGCTGGAGGAGTGCAGGCTTACTGGTGGGATGGGGAGAGGGCAGCACTCCTCCACACACAAAGTGGGCTCACTTAGCTACTCATTTTCAAAGAAGTGGGTCAGGAAAGTTTGTCTGCAAAAACAGTGTGAGCCATTGCTGTTCCCTCAGCTCACCTCCCTAGTATTTCACTTGCAGAGGTCTATTAGTAAAGCTGGATCAACAGGATTTGGTAGTTATCTTTAATCTAGATTATGTTAACTGAGATCTTGGCATGGGAAAGCAGCCATAGTCTAGGAGAGCAATTTAAATCTGAATTAAATCAGTGGAGAGACTTCTGATCAGTTCAGTGCACTTCGAATTAGGTATAAAGAAATATTAGCTGCCAACACATTACAAACCATGGTTGCTAAATGCAGAGACAGGTTGCCTTCACACTGGACCAACATGAAGGCAGCACAAGCTTCTAATGTAAAAACCACTTACAGATTTGTGCTGTGTAAATATTATCTTTCCAGATTAAAGTCCCCCAGTCCTTTCCATTTCCAGGCAGCAGATATCCCACTTTTTAAATATTTGTTCCAGAAGTAACTGCACTGAGTTTATTAAGGTGATGCCACCTCTGCTGTGGTTGAAATTTCTGTGTTAATGTTACTGTAAGGTTACTGACAATGATACAGGAAAAAAAAAAAAAATAGAGAAGGAGGACAAGTGTTCACTAGACTCTATTTCTGCAAATATCTCTGTAAAGATGGATGCATGTGCAGAAGTGATCTCACTGAAGTCAATGGGATGAAACACCAGTGCAAAGGACACAGGTAAGGATATAGGAAATTGCCTATAATAGTTATGTAAGGTACATAACTATGCTTCCACAGCCAACAGATAAATTTGATAAAATTGGGGTGGCAAGAGCTTGGGCAGACCCTGGAGGCAGCTAATGATAGGACACGCTCTTCAGAGTTTCTTTCTGCAAGCACAGTTAAATTATTTTTAATAATGCTGTGGCCAAACACCTGTAGGATGGAGAATATGGATACAGCGTTGTCTGTGGAACAGCTACCCTTAGAACACTCCGAAAGAGATCTGCCCTGAAGAAAGGCAGCACTCTGCTAAACCAGTTTTAAACTAATTCACATGAATGGCACAAAATGAAAGTCCCTCTGCAACAGTGAACCCATTTCAGGACCCTCCCAAGTTCGCTACAGCAGGTTTTAATTTGTATGCAAAAGACCACATTCAGTGAGCTTGCTGCCAATTAAGATTATTTATAGAGAACATGATGTTTAATTTCAAACTTCACAGTTTGAAGGAAAAGAGGGCAGGCCCTGAATGAATACGGATGGGAGACTCCCAACAGCGTTGGCATGCAGCAAGAAACAATATTTGGCTGCAGACAGACATCCCGGAGTGATGCAGAGCATGGAGACAAGATGTCCCTGCCCTCCCTTGTCTGGGCTGCCACCTCCTGGCTCCTAAGAGCCCTCCTGCCCCTTTCAGTCCCCATGAGCTCAACTAGCAGCAGCAAAACCAAGTAATTTCAACTGAAAGGACCCTGGGAGGAGAAAGGGAGCACATTTTGCAGGAGCTGGGGGCTGCAGCCAGACTCCTGTAGTGCAGACAGGCCACGAGACACATGGGGGATGCTCCACAACAGTGAGCCTCTCTCCTGAAAACCATCAAAACCTTGCCACTGGCAGGTTCTTTATCCAAAACTTTGCTTTACATACAGGCATTTAGAATTTTAAAAATTATTCTGAAGTATTTTTGAAAGTGTCACTTTTCTGGCAGGGTTACAAAGCCAGGACAGGTTGCATACACTACAAAGCCACAGAACAGGAAACTGAGAGCACCCCAGGCTCAGAAGCTCACAAAGGGAAGGAGGTGCTGGCAGGTTTTAACAGGCTCCCTCCAATGGAGGTTTTTAATAAACACAAAATACCACAGTGAAAAAATTGTAATGTGTGAACCTGGGGTAAACTTGAGAATATGCTTCCTGCAGAAAACTTGCTGTTGATTTTCAGAGAGGCACAGCTGATGCCTTATCCCAGTCTACCTGGCCTGGCAACTACACAGGGATCATCCAGTCTTTAACTACAAATATTAACCATCAGATTAAAATTAATTAGCAAAATGTCTAGGTGAATTATTCTTAATTAGTGATTCTTAAAGGTGATGACAGTGTACCCTGTGAGAGAGGCACATATTATGCTGGATCCTGCCAATTATACTGCATTATGCTGAATGTGATGAGGTATTTCTCATTATTACCTTCTGAGAAAAAAAAAAATAAGGTTGTTTCCAGCAACAGCAATATTATTGTTTATGTCATAGATGAGGAAAATCTCAGTTACAATGGTGTGCAAAGTTCTTGATACATGTGTGTTCAGAAGAGATTAATTCCATCTGAGACAGGCAGGGAAGGGCTACCAAGATGCTGAGAGCAGGAATGAGTGATGCAAGAGAAAACTGAAGGAATTTATCCTGACAAAAGAAAAACAGAGATATTATGTTTCTGCTATTTATACCCCGGAGCAAGCACTGTGGTAGAACATCCAGTCAAGCTATCAGGAAAGCACTCTGGAGCAGCCTGCCTGCAGAAGCAGTGAAGGCAAACAACCTAAGAATTAACCTTATTTCCAGGATTTTTCTACAAGTTCTAAAATAAATGTTTGGGTTGGGTTTTTTGGGGTGTTTTTGTTGTTTGGGTTTGGGTTTTTTTGTTTGGTTTTTTTTTTGTGTGTGTGTACTAAAATAATTTTTTTAAAAAAGGTCCTTCCCTTTCTCAGTTCTTGTATTCTACAAACTGTTGCACTGGGGCATTATGTCAGTAGCCTCCCTCAGCTCAGTCTCTCTGCCTTCTGTGTATTGTGCATTATCTACATGCAAACCCCTCTGGCTTCTGGTTATGTGGTTAGCCAAGGTGACAGATGCAATAGTGACAGGGATGCAGTAGCAACAGGCAAGAGGTGACAACTTTCCTGTGGTTAAGTTGCAAGCTAGTGGTCTATAGTCTATTACACTGAAAGGAAAATACTGTAGCATGTTGTATTAATACAGCTCTGTATTTCTTAATCCATCATGGAGAAAAGCACTGCTTTCTGGTCTATGCATATTAAGATTTTTAGTTGTTAAAATAATTTAAAATATTCATTAATCAGTATCAGTAGATTTAGAGAAGGGTAAAATACAATAATGTGAGAAGCCTGTGCTCACAGTCCATCCATCAAAAAGCAAAATATTATTTTTTTTTCTGGAAGTAGCAAATAAGCCGATATGAAAACTCTTTGTAGTGCTTTCTAAATATATCTCCAAATTTGCTTTCTAAGTGTGAGAAGGTGGTTAACAGTGATGACAACTACTATATCATTCCTGTGATCAAGTTCCAAATTATATGGAGATAAGGCAGCAGTCCTGGTGGGATCTGTCTTAGTGGGACTGATAAATAAGCTAAAAAACCAGCCAAGCCAAGAATGAAAAAGCACAAGTTGCACCCAAGTCACAATAATTATTTGAATTTTATGAATTTTATGGTATTTCAATATACTTATTAAAATGTATTTATCTCCTAGTTTGATAACCCAAGTTTTTCCTGAAACCAGAAAAACTGGAACATACTAAAAGCAAAAAAGGAAGGGAAGAAACTGGCATTCACATATCATCAGGATGTAGGGTAAATATTACAGGACTGCGGGACAGAATTAAACAATGGCAATGCTGAATAAAAAAAATCTATTACAACTTAAACTGCAATTGCTCCCATTATACTGTCAATTCTGATTAACTTCACTATAATTTGGTACATTTATTATAATAGGCAGATACGGGTTTCTCCTCATGAGAACGAAGTAATGGATATGGGGAACGAAGACCCCATAAGCCATTTTTAAGGCTATTATCTATTCTAATGCAGCAAAAACTAACAACAATAATAGCACAATGATGGATACACAAAGCTCTGTGGATATTGCCTATCTAGATTTTAGTGAAGCCTTTGATACCATTTTCCACATTATTTTGATGGAGAAACTGGCTGCTCATGGCTTGGATGAGCATACCCTTCGCTGAGTAAAAAGGTGGTGGAATGGCCAGGCCCAAAAAGTGTCAAATGGAGTAAATCCATTTGGTGGTCTGTCACAAGTGGTGTTGCCCAGGCTCAGTATTGAGGCCAGTTCTATTTGTCTTTATCAATGATCTGGACAAGGGGATCAAGGGCACCCTCATTAAGATAGTAAATTAGGCAAAGTGTTTATCTGCTGGCGGGTAGGGAGGCTCTACCGAAGGATCAATGGGCTGAGGACAGAGGTATAAGGTTCAACAAGGTCAAATCCTGGGTACTGCACTTCAGTTATAACAACTGCAGGCAATGCTAGTGGCCTGGGGAAAAGGAACTGGAAAGCTGCCTGGCAGAAAAAGTGGTGTTTGTCATCAGCTGGTTGAACGTGAGCCAGCTGTGTGCCCATGTGGCCAAGAAGACCAACAGCATCCTGGCCTGTATCAGAAACAGTGTGGCCAGAAGATCTAGAGCATGGATTGTACCCCTGGACTTGGCACTGGGGAGGCTGCCCCTTGAATCCTGGGTTCAGTTTTGGGTCCCTTACAAGAAAGACATTGGGGTGATGGAGCATGTCCAAAGGGCAATGCAGCTGGTGAAGGGTCTAGAGAAAAGTCTTATGAGGAGTGTCTGAGGGAACTGGAGTTGTTTAGCCTGGAGAAAAGCAGGCTGAAGGAAGACCTTATCACTCTCTAGAACTGCCTCAAAGAAAATAGTAGTGAGGTGGCGATCAGTCTCTTCTCCCATGTAACAAGTGATATGACAAGAAGAAATGGTGTCAGGTTGTGCCAGAAGAGGTGCAGTTTGGGTATTAGGAAAAAATTTTTCACCCAAAGTCTTGTCAAGCATTGGATCAGGCTGCCCAGGAAAATGTTTAAGTTATCATCTCTGCAGGTATTTAAAAGACGTGTAGATGTGGTGCTTAGGGACATGGTTTAGTGGTAGACTTACCAGTGATAGGTTAGCAGTTGGACTGGATGATCTTAAAGGTAATTTCATACCAAAATGATTTCATGATGCTATGATTCTACGGTTTTGGTGCTGGCCTAAAATAAGAACTGGCATTCTTCTCACTGAGGAAATCCCCCATTACAAGACCTTGCTCAGTATCAATTTAACAACCTCTGCACCTCTCACTGTAACGGTGAGGGTGCTGCTTTTCAACCCACATTGTCCAGGCAGGTAGTGTGGAAAGTTTAGGTTAATAATTTTCCCTTGTTTAGACAGGTTAAGTAGATTTCATTTTTTGGCAAATACTTTACACAGAATAAATCATTCAAGAGCCTGGACAGCTATGGTGAAAGAATTAATTTCTGCATGACAACACCTGTCATCACTTTTCCATTGAATCAAAAAACATCTCAAAGACAACTACAGTTGAATAAGTTAGTCTCTTATTTACAAAGCAAGAAGTAACAGTTCTTCTTAAAAAACTTTGAATATTTTGTTTGATGGCTGATGCTAGAAGGAAATAAAACAGATTTAAGAGTGAATAAGAAGACAGTCTGAAATGCCTCACTGTGTTTTGCTAAGTTGTTTTTTGATGGTTTTTTTTTCCCCATGTGACAAGGCAAGCTTTCATCTTATTTTCTGGTTTATGGGTCTAGATTTTACAACATGGGTGACACAGATGACACAACTGCAGGTCTACATCTCTTGACTATTCCCTCTGGTCTTAACAGAGAGGTATGGGGACAACAGCCAAGTCCTTCTTCTCCTACAAGAACTTCACCTTTCCTTATCTGTAGATTCCTTCATGACACATCTCTTGCATTCAAAAAAGGCATGCCCTGAGCAGATAAAAAATGGAGGAAAGGAACAAGCAGTGACCGTGCAATTGCCCAGAGGGAGAAAAACAGAGAGGAAGAATCTCACGGGCTGACATGTTTACAGAAACAAAATAACATATCAATAAATGTCCTCTTCTGCAATGGTCCAGTAAGTATCAACATCCTCCTTATTGAAGCAGGAGCACTTAAAGCTGGAGGTGACCAACTAGCATAAATACCAATAATCACCAGCCACAAAACCCTACTTGGTTCAAAACTTACTTGATATTACAAGTATTCATGACTTGCTCAAATTAATCCCCCAAACAAACATTTCCAGCAGGGAAATAGGCTCTCCCACTTGTCTAAAATCTTCGAGAAAAAAAGAAGCTGAATTCTTTTCACTGGGAGATGACATGTGAGAACCCAAAGATAAGGAAAAACAGGATACAGACAAAGCGTTGTCCATGAAACTGCAGCACACCATAAACGGTAAATTATTATGTTGTTTAACACCAATGAAGTTTGACAGGTATGTTTACCTAAAGGCTCAAAAGATGAAGAGCATGAAAGTTGTAAGCTTAATAATGAAAGGGTTGATTTGTGCAAATTTCACAACTATCTTAGGTTTTACATCCCTTCTAAACCTGTTTTCAAGCCTTTTCAAAGTACCTCTGAACATTCCTGATACTCACAGAAGTATTCACTCCTCTCCCTAGTCTTGCTGACTTCCAAGCCTAGTTGCTATTTCTTGGCAATGAGTCTCAGGCTCCAGCTGTAAATTACATAAAACACATTTCCTTTAATCTATGTGGGATTTTCTCATATTTATTCTCTGACTATCCTCTTGCTTCTGTGCTGTGAGAAAGGTAATAAAAGCAACAAATCTAACTGCTATAAATGCTTAACCGTGTTGTCTCATTTTACGCATTATTTTTTTCTTATGACCTCAAAAATAAAAAAGCTCCAATTATTTCACTCTCTGTGAATCGTTTCACTCTCTGGGGAAGTCTGGATTCACTGGAGGGGGCAAGAGCATCCTTTTCCTACTCTTAATATACAAGGAAGGAAAACTGGAAAAGCTTTGTTACTTCTAGAGTAAGAAAGTGACTAACTTAACGTGTTGGTGACAAATATCTGAAGACACAGAGATCAAAATGCTGGACCAAGCATGTTCCAGAGAAAGAAAGTTTTTTTTCATGCATCAGCCTGAGGCATCATTAGAAAACAAT
The DNA here is from genome assembly GCA_024611195.1 of Ceyx melanurus. Taxonomy (NCBI): domain Eukaryota; kingdom Metazoa; phylum Chordata; class Aves; order Coraciiformes; family Alcedinidae; genus Ceyx; species Ceyx melanurus. The sequence continues at coordinate 18,264 of JANHGL010002603.1, read as the reverse complement.
TTCTTTGTAGACTTCTTGTTTCTCAGGCTGAGGAAGGCAATGAGTAAATTAGACTATCAGGTGCTGTCCTACGTGACTCTGTGCTGTCAGTCACTAAATAAAAGCAGATACCACCTCAGATATCATTGGTTGAAACATGAGTAATTCAGTCACCTTAAGACACTTCTAAATCCAACACTGCCTTCTTTCCTTTCAAGTTAGAAACTTCATTCCTCTTCTAAAGCGTTGCTGACGGCAAGTGTTGCACAGTTGTGCAAATCATTATCTTTCAAACACATTTCTTTAGTTATTGTTAGGCTTCAGTGTTACAATTTCAAATCCATCTTCCTAAAAGGAATAGTGATTACATGGAAATGCTGGTCTAAGGACAATACAAGCTTTGTTCTTCTGAAAGCAGAGACTAAGATTTAAAATGTCATTGTTTGCTTTATACTTTTCAGAGAAAATCTCATTTCCTATATTACAGATAAAAAATTATCAAAGAACTGAAAGTTACCATGAATGGGTTGTACTACATAGCACACTGCAAAGGAGAGTCCTCATTCCAAAAAGCTTAGGAAAGCAGACACAAATGTCTTGGTGTAATGCACATAATTTTTAAAGAGTCACAAAACACAAAAACTGAAATACTTGGATTCTCAACAGCTCAGGCTATTTTAATTTTCCTCACAGAGCCACTTAATCCATTTGAGCAACAAGAGTGTCTTCTGGAGATCTCATATGGTTTTTTATAATGCAAACCCCAAAATATTAATCTGAAATTAAAAACAATTCTGCTACTTCTGAAGTTTAGGAAGGAAGTATGCACAGAAATTGAGTTTTCTCATGAGGAAATGCAGATGAGCTGAATGTGTGTTGATCTGGCTCCCTACTGACTTTAACACAGTTAGTGGTCAAAAAGACAGAGAAGCAGTTTCTGACAGTCAGAAACTTCCTCTTGGAGATGACAAGGAGGAAAAGAAATCTAAGCAATGTCACAGTTCCAAAGATTTAAAATAGATTATAAATTGAAGCTGAAAAAGCTGTCACGTAAACAATAAAATTAGAATAATATGATTTTGGCTTTGCTCAGTATTGTTTTTTGATCAAAAGCTCGTGTGTTACTAACGTTCTCTCTCCAGCACAGCATGAAAGAGAAGAACATGACACACCAGGAAAGATGTGCTGAAGAATGCTCGATGTAGCTCTTTAGTGGACAGCTGGACTGAGAAACAACATACATGCATAAAAAGTAGGTGCAGTATTAAGCCCTGTGGGGCTCCATAATGCATAAACTAACCAGAAAACTAATTTATCTAGAGACCTATGTGGAAGACAGGAGAAATATGCTTTTATAAGGTCTTTCATAAGAGTCAAGACTTTAGTACCCACAAAAGCACTGCCTTACTCCTGGTTAAGAGATGTGAGCTACTAACCATACACACTTTCATTAGTCCTACAAGGAGAGGTGTGAGCAGTGAAACTAATGAACCTGCCCCTGTGGATTTGTGTCTTGTGGTTGAATTGTCTGTTAAGGGGTGAGTTTGTGATTAAGCCTGCCTTTCAGCAGACCTCTGATGATACATCTCTCTTTGAAGTTTATAGGAATGTCTGGGGACCTCTGCCCCTCTTGTCCAGAGTGGCCAGTGGATCAAAAGCTGTTTGTGGGACATGAGGATACACAGAACATTAGGACACACACATATGTGCAATCAGCAAGTACTGCACTTGCCTTGCCTCTCCGGGAAACCAGCTAAAACCAGATGCTCTTCTCATTTGCTTATTAAAGGAAAGCATCCAAGAGAAATGTGGACAAATATTTTGCAGAACTGCTGCCTACTTCTTTTAAATAATTGCTGCATTAAGGAAAGTTGGAAGAGCTTCGGAGATCAACACATAGTTCAGATTTCATGAATAGCTGAACTTGAAAAGCCAGGAAGGAAAACAGTCCAAAAAGGCTGTAGGTGGTCAAGCACATCTGCTAAGACACTTGAACAGGACCAGACTAAAAAAACAACAGGGAAGAAGAAAGTGGGAGGCCAGTGCTGCAATGGCAATAGGACGCAGACCATTTTCTAACCAAAATATCCCAGGTCTTAGAGAAAGACAGCTGTGAATCTTTACTGAAACCAAAGTGACATGCAAAGGGCCAGTTTTACTCCATTTCACACCTTCTAAGCACATATTTTATATCTGTGCTTCCAATGTAAAAGATGACAAACAACAAAAAGACTTAACAGGCAAGGGCCATTTCCAGCCTGTTTAACTGCATAAGTTTTTTCAGTAAACATGAAGAATATAAAGGGATGATAATACTTCAATAATATTAACAATCTTTGGTTATCTAATGCCCTAATTATCCAAAAGGAAAATAAATGTGTCAAGCTGGGCATGAGATCAATGCTAATTTTTGTCACTTTTCCTCTAGTAATATTGTACAATTTATTATGTTTGTGGTTTACAACTTAGATTTTTTTAAAAAAGGGACCAGTATCCTGAAATACAGACTTATAACTGTCAAAATATTAGCAAATTTCCTTCTGCACTATCAGATTATCTTATTAACAACTAGTCTTATTACATAAGATCTACGTGCGGTGCACTTATAAACCACATTATCAGCTTCAAATAACTTCAACCAAATTCTTGCCTTAACAAGTGTTTATCAAGATAATACGGATGACATCACACATTATACCATTGGGTGTTTTACAACCCATACCTGGCTAGACAGTGTTTATTCCTCAAACTCTTCTGTAATTATAGATATTGCTTAAGTATCTCGTGTGTGTGCTAGTGCTCTGAAATGCTCTGTGAAAACACACCTTGGAAAACGGACTTACCACCTGTGGGGGAGATGATATCATACTTCCTTGGTGGTATTACCATAAACCCTCAGTTCACATTTGCTTGTAATATGAGACATGGGAAACACATGCTGCATGTAGCTAGAAGAAAAAAAAATGACACATCTCACTTTTTAATCATTTCAACTTTCCACGGCACAGCCAAGTTTTTTGTGGTGTTTTTTTAGTCTAACGTTCTTTACCAGTGATTCTTGCCCAGTCTTTTCAGGCTGGTTTTCTCATCACAGCTTCTTATGCTGGAGGACACCAGCTTTATCATAGAAGACAATTTTAGCAAAAAATAATTGGTGACATAGATAAGGGAAAAACTGTTCTACTGTCAACACACAGGTTTACCCTGAATCCTCACATCTTCCCTGAAGAAGGTCCAAGAGAAATGCTACTGAATGTGCTAAGCCAGAGAAGATTTGTGGGGACTGAACACATGAAGAACCTTACTGGGATATAGAGGTGCCTTGGCACCAAATCCCATAGAAATTCCACATTTCATGTGGCTAATAGGGAAACTGTTGAATAACTGGGTTCAGTAATTGAGTCCTCTACGTCAGCTTTGAGCAGAGAAATGTGTCATGGTCACTGAGCAATGGCACTTCTATCAGCTTCAGAGAGAAGATTTATCCTAATAAGAATTGGTGTCAGCATTAGGGTCTTGCGTGTCTGCCCAGTTTTCATAATTGATTTTTTTTCTGTTTTCAGTACAAAACAGAGCAGATATTTTAAATCACAAAATATATGCCACTGAAATGTCTTACTTCCACAGTCACCAGAGGCAGTTTCTGAAGAGATGACACGGACAGTTACTGAAGGAAAGAATGGAAGATAACTTGGATGAAGGTGATCCTACCTGTGTACTCTACCCAAATACTCACACAATGATGCATTTTTCAGAGCATCAAAGAGACTACCTGGGCGATGAGGAGCAGAAGCCAAGGATAAAGAAAGTGTTTTCCAAGGAGATCACAAAAATAGCTCCTTCTAAAGTAGAAATAGCTGCTTCTGGAGACACATAAATCCCTGCATTAATCCCATGGGAAAAGGAAATACCCTTAATTATCATAATGCTGTTATGATAATTAATAAAATAAATTAAATACAAAGGTCGTTACACATCTACATATTTAACTATTATAATTTCCTCATGCAGTATTTATTAACCTTTTTTATTACCTCACAAGACCTTGCTGCAGCACACATAATATAAAAGAGAGTCACAGGATAATGCAAATAGCAATCCTAGGGGTGTGTGCCACAAGATTTATCTTAGGAAAAAAAACAAATTGTTCTAGTATCTCATATTCTTTTGGGCACTCTGTCCAGTTTTAAACTCTGGCTTTAAGAAAAACACAGAGCAATAGCAAGGTGTCTGGAAAAAAATTAGCCAGCATCATCAACTATCTATAGGAGCCATAATTGACAAGGAGGCTAAGGGGTTCTATCTAGAGAAGACAGAGAAGAGACACCATGTCAGACTTCAAATATATAAAAGGCTGAAGGTGGAAGAACCTATTATACAGATTCTCTGATGGTTAAAAAGTGATATGTCTGAACTGCAAGAAGGAAACCTCAAGTATGATATTTGGGAAAGGGCAACAAAACCCCAGACATACTGTCAAAGCATGAAGTGGGATCTCCATTGGGAATTACTTTCCGGAGAGCACAGACATGCATCTGTTGGACAAGTTACAGGAACATTTGATCCAGGTTTGGCAGTTGTAGGGTGTGTTATGTTATCCCTGAAGATCCTCCTCAGTCCTTCAAGGCTTCAGCTCTGTGCTCCCTCTCTGCAGTTTCCAGATGTGGTTTTCAGCTGCTTGACCTCCTAGGTTGCTTCACCTTGCACAGGGGGATATACCGCCAAGGAACAAGTGTTCACAGTGGAGAGCTCTGTGTCCTCTAGCTACTCACACATGTGTTGCTGGTACTGTTAGTGGCACATCTGCAGCCAAGGCTGTGGCTCCAGGTCTCTGACTGTGAGCCAGGTGCATTTCTTCTCCCATGAGTCAGGGTATGACCACATCGAGAAGCAGAGCTGGAGTCATTTGTCCCAGGTGATACCTAACCAATGTAATATACGATGCACTCCCTGACCACATGTGGAGTTGCCTATTTTTTGCCACAAGTATTTTTCTACTATATTTGGTGTTTAAAATCTGTGTTTTGTTCCTGGATTTCCCAGAAGAAAGGTGCCAGGGAAATGTTTCAAGTAGGGTGAGCTAGCGTCATCAGCCAGCTTCATCACAGTAAGATGGCAGTGAGTGAGGTGCCTACCTGATTTTAATACAGGTATGGCTTGTCAAAACAAACTTTGGAAAACAGCAGAAGTGGGAGCATATATTTATTTCTCCTGGTATAGAAGAAGCTTGGGTTTTTCTAATGCTTTCTTAGTAAGATGGAAAATATCTGTCAAAAGTTATATATCAGTGGGAACACTTAGCAAGGGTCTGATTGCCTGTAAGAAGATATTAGGTGTAACAGGTAATGCCAGGCAAAAGTATAAAAAAAAAGAAAGTGAATCTATAGATAAAGTACAGGAACAGAAGTAATTAAGTTTGATTTTACTGCCAAGCAAGTTAAAAAATGGCCTCTGGAAAGTCCCTAATCATGTTGTTTCAGTGATTTCCTCTCTAAAATTGAATTTAAATAATTACTTACCTCACAAGTGTGCTGTACTGTTATGCTTAGGAGTGATTGCAAAAGGGTCTGTGATTGCCTCACAAAAAAATTAATGTTGTTCACATTATTATCACTGTGATCTGTGTACATTTATGCAAATATATCTGTGTCCCCAGGTGATCTATTTCAGATGCTGACTGGAATTTAGAGGTAAGTAACTACTTACACTTAGATTGTTCCTCCACAATTTAATACAATTGATTGACAGAGATACTTACTCCAGATTATAAACTGCTTTGCTGTATAATCTGGAAAGTTGCCTAGATCTTAAATCAAGAGCAAATAGTGAAGAGCCCACTCAAAATTCATCCCATAATGTGTAACAAGGAAGCTGTCAAGGAGAGGTATGGTAAAACCACAGTAAACAACCCATTTTAAAATCCTTGATGCAGGCTTAGTAAACAGAATCCATGTACTTCCCTGCTGAAATAATGATTTCATCTGACCTTGGTCATAAGACCCTAGAAGAGGAAGAATTACACAAGAACAAGTCAGGCTACAACTCAGCAATACAACTCCACAAGAAAATTATGCTTGAAATATAGATCTAAAACACCTGTGCTATGTAACACTGCTACAAGCTGACTGTCAATTCAGATTAGTCCAGAATACTCTAAAGAGATATGGTCACCTATACAGAATCTATGATAAACTAGATATATTTTTTATACTGCTCTTGTGGGTGTCATCTTTTCTCACATATCTGGTATATATAATAAAAACTGTGTCAGAACAAATTGCCTTGCCAGATGACCTGACAGTGCAAGAGATGGCATTAGCATGCACCCACGGATCCTCCTGCTCAGGATGCTGGAAGATGACTGGCCAGAGAAGTGTGTGCATGCTGCACCTACTTCTTTGGCTCCCAAGAAATGAGAGCTTAAAGGAAAGTTGAACAAAGAGGTTGCATTTTTTATCATTATCAGAAAGGAGAAACACGTATCAATGAGAACATGAAAAATTGTACTAAAATCACCTAACAAGACTGTCAACAGGATTGAAAAAGCACTCAGAGATGAGTGACATTAGCAGGACTAAGAGTCCTCTTCAGATGCATGGAAGAGAAGAGTTGAACGGGCTTGCACAGAGCAGGCAGCTCCCTCCCTGGCTGCTTCCCATCTTCAGTGCTGACTAAAAGTGCATTAAAGTCCATGAAGGCACACCAAGTCACCATCAACCCTGCTCTGCAAAGCCAGCTCAGGCCAAAACAATCCTGAAATGGGCCACAGTCAAACTCATTCACCCCCATCAAAAGAAGGTAAAGCCATGTACACACCGATGACTGCAGACAAACACTTTTCTTACCTGCCAAAACCCCCAACAAGTAGCTTTTCCAGTGCTCTGGTGTCTGGGCACAAAGTTTTTCCTAGTTTAAATCTTTTGTAACTATGAGGTATTTTTTACTAAATATCATTAGAGCTAGAAAAAAAGCCTTGATCCTCATTACTTTTTAAGACATCCACCTAAACACTGAAGTCATCAGCCTATGCAAGCCAAAGCATTTCCATCTCTTAAACCTCACTATAGTTCTTGCTGTTCTGCTCTTACCTCCCTCCACATGTCTGTCCACATGTTTCTTGAATACAGTACTTAAATCGAACTCAACAGAGTTCCCCTGCTGTGACTTCATCAAGGCAGGAAGAGATTTACAGGCACCACCCATGTTTTTGATATTATTCTGCTTCTTATCCATTGCAGACTGACATCTGCCTTTTGCAACATCCCCACAATCACTTTTTAATTCTGATCTGGCACGACACCAGCCTTCATGATGCCTGTGCAGAGGCTGCCTTCTCAGGCAAGGCTGACACTTATGGGCATGAGCACTGAAAATACTGACTGTAGGATAGATACCATGAACCAATCTCATTTGTGTCTACTCCTCTGCACTTGTATTCCTTTATCCTGTTAGTGTCCAGTCTTCCCTGCAATATACTCAAATCACCTGGGATACTAAGCTTGTACTCACAGCCCAACAAAGCCTTCTTCTTGACTGTGAATCAGTGTGGAAATACCAACTCACTCAAATGACCCATCGTTTCTTTTCACTGGAATAATTTAAGGAAAAATATGCTGCTGAAGTCAAGGGGATAATTTAGAAAATGTTGAGTTTATCAACATTTCTCAAAATGTCTATTTTTTCAGCATTTTAAGAAATCTGCCATGTAAAAATGATAAAATAGAAGATTTTTTCACATGCACTATGATCAGTGAAGCTGTTTGTGTGTTGAAACAGTTGTTTAATCACACCCACAGAGTTTATCTGTATCTGCCTCCTCTCTCACACCTGGACTACACACTTTTTAAGGAAGTGACATCCCACTCCACTCCATCTCAACAGCAAATGCCACCCAGGCAGAGCTCTGCCCATGACACACTGCAGCAAATTGATACTGCTGCTGGATTTGACATGTGCACTGTTTCAGACTTGGCATCTGTGATCCTTACCCAGTCAAAGGTTGCAGCTTCTGGTTTGTCCTCCTGTTCTAATGTCAGGTTTCCTATCTAGGAATTAAAACTCTTCAGTAATCAGAAGCTATAAAATGATGGCTCATACAGCCACTGCTTTGACACAAACTTGGCAGTTGCCGAGTGTTGAAAAGATAATGTGAACCTATAACACTTTCACCAAAAACCCATTATCTTCTGTAGGACTTTCTCTTGCATATACAAGTTAAACATGGGCCTGCTGCTTCTTCACAGTTGCTCCTTCACCTGCCTCCTTACACTTCTCTTGATAACATAACCTGAGTTTAATAAAGGAAAGGGAAAATATTTTACTATGCTTGTCACATGCTCCTTCACAGGCTGCATGTTGGTGGGCTTTCTTGCCCAGGGGAAAGAGAAAGGTCAAGGCACAGAAATACCCAAGTCTTCTTCAGCTTTTGCTCCAGGATACAGTTTATTATCTAAACATCAAATTCATAAAGTAACACAAAGCAAAGCTATTCCCTCATCCAAAACCAGCTGCAGGGGCTCCCAGGCTTTCCATGCCAGAAAAAGGGCACACATCTTCATCTAAACCCCTGCTGAATCAAGTGACAAGCAGGCAGCCTGTAACCCTTTCCTGACTGTTTAACCCTGTCACAACAGGGTTTGCTGATATTAATATTTTATTTCAGGGTTGGATCAGACAGTTTTACACTCAGGTTTTCGAGAATGGAACACATAATGGGCTTGTTTTGTGCATCAGTGCTTACAGAAACATTAGACAATTTTGTTAAACTTATATAAAAATCAAGCTATGAGTGCTATGTGTTTGTTTCGGTTCTTTTAAACAAAATGGAAACCTTTCTTCATCAGAACAAGCCTGTATATACATTTTAGCTTTATAAATATATTGACAACAGAAAGACCAACCATGTATTTAAGAGTTCACGATCTCCAAGAAGATGCTATTAGATGTGTTTTCTGTATTCAACCAAAGTATCAGGATAAATGGGGAAGAATAACAATGAAGAAAAAGCATTTTATATCTTGGATACTTAGAACTGAAAAACATGACGGTAAACAACAAACTTATAAAGAAAAGAGTTTTTAAAATAAAACAAATTCCTCAAAAAGGCAGATAACTGGAGGGATGCAAACAGGTAGCAAGAAATAGCAGAGCACAGAAAAGCAAATTTATTTCCAAGGCTGCTTGAGAAAAATGTTATTCACAAGACGACCATGGTTGCCTGCTATATTGTGTGCTTGTGAAGATAGAAGGCAAAGTTGGCTTGTTTTACTTAAAAACAGGAGTAAAAGTTCAGTACTTCAATTCCCATCCTGGATGCTGCCTGTAAAAGGTCTGTCTTAATAAGCTAGAGAACAGTGGAAGAGACTCTGGGTAGATCTACATGCTATTATCACTTCCAATTTACTGGGGAATCTGAGGCATATGAAAGTTTAAATGTGCTTATGTCCAAAAACATAAAGTTACACAGCAGTCCTGTAATAATAGGTCCATCTTGCTTTCTGTTATGTTAATGATCAATTTATGATGCCCTCATTTGTAAAAGTAGCACTGAACTCTAACTTGTCCCACAGTCCCTCTGGGAAGTGCAAGCAGCAAGGTCTGTCCCATAGCTCACATCTTCTTCTCACTTCCCTGGAGATAAGAGGCAGTGCTGAGAATGCACCGGATCTTTTCCCTTTCTGAACCTCCAAACAAAAGTTTAATTAATTCCTTTGGTGCAGCCTTTAGCACTGGGTTGAGACACATACCAGAAATAAAACCACTTAAGTTTCAGACCTAAGGATTAATTTACTTGTCTGGTAGATAAAAACACTTCCTTTCTGCTTGAAGACCTAGATAATTTGATGTGGAATTACCAAAATTAAATTTAAAAAAATTTTAAAAAAAATATATCAATAGGCTTTCTCTGTGATTACTTTCAAGGGTGAGCAAGTAATTGTGCAGGCTTGGCACTGGATCCCACATCTCCTTGAATTCTTCTACTGTAACTACTAGACTAGATTAACCACTCTCTCTTCTTCTCCTGCAGCACTAGTCAACCCATGAGTGGTGGATATTCTTTAAATCTTGCTAAGGGAGGCTGGCTCAAATGAAAACTCTCCCAGCAGTATGGGGTTCTGAAACACATGCAACAAAATGGTGGCTCCCTTCTCCATCACAGGCTCTCAAACTTCAGTAGTACTGCATCCCTGCATCCTCAGCACTGACTCTGGTGCCACAGATCATCTGTAGCTTCCTCCTCCACCTCCAATGTTCTTGCCATGCCAGAGGATGTACAAACAGGGAGGTACAAATACCCTACCTGCCTTTCCGGTTAATTTTCATAAAGCTTCCATGAGATCAGTTGCAGAAGCAGCCATAAACAAACTACAGCCCAAATAACACGATCATACATTCCTTGTCTGAAGAGAGGGCAAGACTTGAGGTCTACACAAAATTGCAATATAGGCCTTTACATAACTGATGAGTTAAGTGTGAATCAAATCAGGTTCTGTCACTTTAAAACTTTCCTCCACCCTCCATCACCTCCATCCATCAGTTGCCTGCAGCATATATATTGAGGAATCGCGTGCAAACCTTACCATAACCCAAGGCTTAACATAAACTATACTCTTTCAGGTCATTGGCAAATAACAGGTATATCCGGTTGTGCCTTTGTACTTGCCTGCACGCAAATTAAAAGCGCATGTAAAGTTACAATAATCAAAGTCAGTCAGGGGGAAGGGGAGGAGAGCAGGGGGATAATAAGCGGGGGATCAGGTTATTTATCTTCCCAGGGAAGCCACTGAGAGGAGCCTGCTTGCATGCCATTTACACCTCAAAAGAAAGTCAGGGGCAAATTTGGCTTTTGGCCAAAGCCATCCCTTGGAGTGCCCCGAGCTGTGCCTAATCCTGCCTTCTCCCTGCATCTGGCTAAGCACCCTGTTACCTCCACTGCTGTCACCTCCTCCCCACAGTTTTACACTTCTGTCTTGACTGCAGGGGAAGAGCATTTCTGCGGGAGAGGATGGGAACCAAGATGGATTTGGGCTTTCTTCTTTAGAAGACCTTTGCTCTCATGGTCTCAGTTATCACTGCTTTCACTTTTGCCAGGAGGCTGCACCACCGTTGTAATGCTGCTTCTGTGGCTGCTTCATCCCTGACAGTGCCATCACTACACAGGGTGACCCCAGACCCACCCTGCCACCCTAGGGTGGGCACAGCCTCCCACACTGCTCTCCCTTCTGGAGGCAGCCAGCAAGATTTCATGAAGCCACCCTGAACCTGGGTGTGGGCTGCTTGGGAAAGGGAAGAATTTATCGCAATTTTTTTTCTGTCTCTCTCTCTTGGCCTGTCATGAGATTAACAGACATAGCAAATGCCTCTTCCCAGAGTGTTGTGACAAGACAAAACCTGCCCTGACTGGCACCTGCAGTCTGTTTCCCTTGTGGTCTTTGATCTACCATTGCTGAAGGTTAGAGGACCTGAACGGATCAGAAACAGACAAGACACTTCCTTGGTTTTTCTTTCAAACACTAGGAGCAATCTGTATGTGTCAAGAGGGTTTTCTCTTCCTGCCAAATTTACTGAGGGCTAGAGGAAATTGATGTTGTTATTATTATTATTATTTGTCTTACAGAAAAAGTCAACTGTCTTGATCAACACTGCAGCCCTTACACGGAATATGGTAAAAATACCCTAAGCCCAAATTTTCATCACTGAACACAGATACCACTAAGGGAGAAAGGGAGTTTCCCTTATCCCCTCGGTTTGAAAAGACTCTCTCCAAGTCCTCCTTCAAAGTGAGAAATGTGCAAATAAACAACTCCCATTTCCCATATCCCGGGGAAGACCATGAATCATTTAATAGGCTAGAGTATTACCCACACACATCCCAGTTCCTAGTATTTGAGTCATTTAATTTAGCACTGAAATGCAGTTACTGCTGGAGGCAAATAGACCAAACCCTTACACAGCAGAACAGAGGAAGCCAAGAATACCCTGCTGCAGAGGGATGTGCAAATGTTTCCTCATCTGAGCTTCAGCAGACAAATAACTGAAGGTCCTCGTTTAGATTCACATATTTCCATCTGACAGGATACTCAGCAAAACCAATGTAGCCAGAACAACTCTCTCTGGTGGAGAATCTACCACTCTGTAGCTGCAGTAGTAGTTGAAGGCCTGTGTCTTCATCATTAAAAGCTAAGAAAAGCCCTCATAATACACAAATTGCTTTGCTACTGTTTGCTTCAGCTGCCATCCCAACAATCTCTTTGCATCCAGCACCACCTCCTCCTCTCCAAGTACCTGAAAAGAGCAGTACTAAGGGTAGGATTTTTGTACTACACTAAAAATTTTCCATTATAAAATTTCAAACTTTTGGACAATAAATTACCCCAGACCTTATGGGGTCTATTCCTAACACAACTAGCAAGTCTGGTGTATCCACTTGAACGTGCAGGTAAGCAGAAGAGAATTTCAGAAGTTAGAACAGAAGCCCAAAGAAGAGAGAAACACACTGACAGTCCCAAGAAAACACTGGATGAGCACAGGTAGCCAAGACTACATGTTGCACTTCACATTATAGTTCAATAACAGTCCTATTTTGACTCCAAAAGAGAAAACATAGATACACATATATACATAAACCATATTAGGCTCCTGGCATGACTTCCTGAAGTACTCTTAGATGTTTGCAGCCCAGTCTAAGAACCCCCTTAAGCAAGAAGATTGGAGGTATGATAACAGGGGACAAAGTAATGCTCACACCTCTGGACAGCTCCCTTTCCTAGATCAGACCTCCATCCCCCCACTACATAACCAGGTTTATCCCTACTCACTGCAAGGGAGCAGGACTAGATGACCTTTGGAGGTCCCTTCCAGCCCTAAGCATTCTATGATTCTGTGAAGAAAGGATAATTCTGAAACTGAACTTGGATTGCTCTAGGCACTGCTAGATTCAAATTGCATTGCCTATTTTAATATTTTGACGAGTTGTTCTGATGTCAAGGCATCAAAGAATGGTACACACACAACCCAAACTGAAGAACCCAAATGACCAACATTTGTATTTGTATAGAAGTTATTGTTTGGAAAGTGGTGGGCTGAACATTCATAGGTTGGGCTGATCGATGGCTAGGCCACAAGATAGGAACACCCATGTTCTCATCAAAGAACTGTAAGTTTCCTCACTCCAACTGTGTTTCACTATCTTCTGTCTCTGTGCAGAAGAGTTATGGTGTCTATTTGCACTTAGCTGGAAACTCCAGCTCATGTCTTTTCTCAAAACTTTGTCCAACTATAATAATGTGGTATGAAATGTCCTATGACCCCAAAACCCATGTTCTACATTGTAATTTTCAGAAATGTTCCATCCAAAACCAAATGAATCCATTTATGAGAACAAGAAAAAAATAAGTGTTCATATTAAAACATGGTGGTGGCCTTTTTTTTAAAAAAAAAAAAGCTTTGTAGTCTCAGGCTATAAAGCAGGGACTTGACATTCATCTGGATAACCTCTTTTCTTCCACGTTTGTGCCTTTTGCTCTTCCCTTGATAATTCAGTCAAATTTGGACAAATTTCCAAACTCCAAAAAATCATGTTTTGCACATTTGTAGTGAAGACTTTGTAGAATATCATTGGTAAATCTTCAACACCTTCACTCCTACAAAGTATGTTTCTGCCTGTGAGTAAGGTAGAATTTGTTTTCAGGGCTGTTTTGAGCTTGCACCTGTCAATACATTGAGCATGCAAGTTTTTATGTTACACATTGGCATTTTCTAAAGTGACAAACACGAAAATATTGTGCAAATTTGGCAATTCAAAATTAAAACAGTTTCATAATCATTTTTGATGCCTGAATTAAGTATAATAGTAAGTCCTCATTTTCTGTAATCATACCTGTGTGTTACCTGGTGGAAGCAGACCTCAATGTTTGCCTTGCATTTGCAAGTAACATGGAAAATGCAAACAGATTGAGAGAGCCCAATTCACAGGAGCACTTAGATGAGTCTGGGAGGTTTCCTGCCTTCCTGCAGCAGCTGGGTGAATTTGGCTTAGATTTAGAAGCCCATTTAGGTTTCCCAATACAAGGGAAAATTTTAAATCTGAGTTGGGAAGTCACTGGGAATTCAGGGAAGAGTGAAAGTCCAAGAAAAACCAGAAGTATAATTAAGGTTAAGAATGTGGTATGGGACACCAATACATAGGCTTTCAAAAGCATACTACAGTGAGTGGCCTAAATAAATAACCATGAATCACAGAGCTGCAGGTTGTTCCTATATATGCCTGGCACTCTGGGTAGCACTGAATATGTGGCTCCTAGTATCTTCATTACACCTTATGCTTGGTATGACAGGAAAGAATCCAAACTGAACAAAACCAGGAAGCTACATCAGACACAATCTCGTTATCATCCACACTTTTGGTACACCAGTCTCAGGTTAGTTTTAACACTGAGCAATTCAGCATCATGTAGATAATGTAACTCTGCATCATGCTGCATTGTGCTGTAAACATAATCTGAGTGAGCTGTTGTAAATGTGGAGGTTTACAGGTTCTAACTGACTGTAATCTGATTGTTTTAATGGTGATTTTCCTGATTTACAGCACTATTGTTGAGACTAGTCAAACTTCAGAGGTATGAAGTCTTCACAATTTTAAGCAGGCTGAAACAATAAGATATTTCATTTGTTTAAGTTTCCAAGTTATTTGTGGTTTACAGTAATGCTATTTGTTTCTTCTTTCTTATAGAGCATTGTGCAACACTCAGAAATAGACATAAAAAACAGTATTTCCAAGGGATTATTTAATGAAGAACAGCTTGGATCACTCCATAAACTATAAACAATTTGTACAAGCTCTGTACTGAAGCAATCCCAGGATAAAACATTGCTCAATGGTCATATAATCCACCTTGAGATTTTGTAAAATTAAGAGAGAGGAAAAAAAATACATAATCCCAGGTATGGGAAAGAGACAGAGAAACACAGTGTGGGAGGGATCTCCCTGGAAAGCTGCAAAAGGAAGAGGTAAGGAAAGAAAACAGAACAAGGTTAAGTCCTTGAGAAATCCAGATGCTTCTCATGAGGATTTATGAGCAACTTGCCAACGTCTAAAAGAATATCCAGTGGCTGCCACAGAAGAGAAATTGAGAAATGAGTCTGCAGACCCTTATTTAGTTAATTCTTAACTCTTAGGGGTTAAAGAGTTTTCTTGGAAAAGGGAGAACTATAGCAGGGGGATATAAAAAAAATCCTCTCAAAGGGCAAACACTCTCTGGGTTTTGTGATTCCTTCTTCACCAAACTTTTACCTTCACAACAAGGACCATTGTCCACATACATAAAGCACCTTCATTCCGAGTTGCAGAGGTACTAATGCTCCCACAGACTCTGCTGGTCCCCTGCTTCTGGCATTCCTGTCAAATCAATCAGGGTTTTTAACAGATCAGACTTGAATTCCTTTCCCTTCATCCCTAGACCACCCACTTCTGCCCCTTTAAATCCTTTTCTTTTACATATCTTACATCAAGTAGGGTTTTCTAGGCCTCAGAAACAATTCATTTTAGGTGGCATACATTTTCAGTGACTCAATCTTCAATTCCTAACAAAATTAAGTTTGACTCAGGAATTTGGGATTGCTCTCAATCTCAAGATTTTTTCTACAGTCTCAAGAACTGTAAAGAAAGAAACATGCATTATCTGAGAGCAATTCTGAGCTTCTCTGTTTCTAGAAACAAAAGAATCAACAAGAGTAAATAAGGAGGTAGGCAGGAGGCTAATTTGTGGAATATCAGAGACCAAGTGCCTGATCAGCCATTGTCTGCTTTCGTACCACACTAATTCATTGATGTGATAAAATGCTTCACCCAAGCATTTGATTTGTAAAAGTCTTGATTGTAAATGACTGTTCAATGTCACACAGAATCAGAGCCTAGAAAATTGGGTGGACTTTCATTACATATAGATAAAATAATACTCAGGCTGTAATAGATGCAATAATAAACAAAGACTGTGAATATGCAAATATGCTGGTTGTACAGCATGTAGTAAAGGGGAACCAGCTTGTACTACCACGCTAGAACAAAATATCTAAAATAGATTTTCTTTCTCTCCTGACTAACAGTGATGGAAACCCTGAATACATAAGAGAAGTAGAAAAAAAAAAAAAAAAAAGAAAAAACCAAACAGTTTTTATACAGTATATATTAAAAAAAAAAAAAAAAGTACCAGGACTTGTAGTTCCTGGGCTCATATCTTATTAAACTGTGAATTTGCAGCTCACAATAGTGAAAATGCACTCCTTTCTCTGTACTGCCTGCTAACAACCAGGAGGCATTCCCACTTGCAGGATGATGTTGAGAAAAAATGTCAGTAGGATACAAAGCACCCAGTGCACTGGACCCACATTTACTCAGTGATCAGAGGAAAAACAGTGAGGTGGGTATAGGACCACTTGCAAGAAGGTAAGAAATGTCAGCATGTCACCTCCAGCAGCCCCATGCTGAGGTGTTCTTCCCTTTACCAAATGCAGCTAGAATTTGGCCATGAAGACACTGTTTCTTTATAAATTCAGATTTCCAAGGGACCTGGAATGGAATCTGCTCTGCTGGCTCCAAAATAAATGGCAATCTCTCACTTTGACTGCAGTACAACTAGTTTTAGTGCTGCATCAAAGAAAGAATTTAGGGACTTACAAGAGTTGTGAAGCCTGGGTTTTAGGCAACCAATTACCACCATCACTAGGAAAGAGGCAAATCTACCTGCTGGCAACAGCAAATGCCCAGCACTATAATCCAGTCAGGTCAGGTAAGTGATCCAAGGTAGTTCTTACCACTCAGACCCAGTGCCCAGGTCAATATTTGCAGAGAGAAGCCCATGTGTCTTGTTTGACACGAAGGAGGGAAGGCTGGTCATCAGAGTGGGACAGACCACTTTGTCAGAGCTGAGTGGTTATAGTATATGAAATCTGGTTTTCAAACTTCTAATGGAGAAATCAAACTGCCTAAACTTTCTCCAAGCTTTTCCTAACCTTAATGCCGTAGGGATGGAGCTATCTGACATGATGGACTAGACTGCAGGATCCTTCAAGTTCACCCCAGAGATGGGGCTAGGAAAAGGGAAGCTCACTTTTTTTTCTGGCTCTGCTTAGAAAAAAAGTGGTTTTGAAACCTCTGTCACTTGGCATTGGCAGGAAGACACACGGTGTGCTCAGAAGCACCCAGAGAGTTCTGGCCGGTTCTAGTCTGAGGAAGAGTTAGTACCACAGACTGGAGGAGCCCGGGACAGTGACAGCAGCCAGGATTCCACTTCTTAGCAAAGGCATAAGCAGCAGGCTGGCCAGACCTGGAACTGAGCTGATTCCCAGCATCTACTTTTTTTTTTCTGCTCTCTAAATGCTAACAAAACACCTTTTATTCTGATGAAGAGACTGCAGAGAATGTGAAAAAAAAAAAAAAAAAAAGTTATTCTAACATTTTGCTTGGTAAAGAAAAATCAGCGACAACAAAGCAAGAGCGTTCCGATTTCTTGGGGAACAGTTTCCTTGATGCCCAGGGGTTTCTGCAGTCGCTGTTTCTCCCGAGGCTCCGGAAAGCCCCGGAGGGACCTTGGTGAGCCGCACCCGCACGCCGCTCGCCAATCCTCCCGGGTCGGGTGGAGAAGCCAGATTGAAGAATTAAAAAGCGCCGTGAGCGGGCAAGAAGCGAGCGCAGGGCGGGGGCGAGGCTGGAGGGCAGCGGGGCCGGCCGGGGTACGAGCTGCCCGGCGCTTCCCTGCCTCCTTCCCCCCCGAGACGCTGTCAGGTATTGCGAGGAGGGGTAGGGGCCCGGGGAGGAGATGGCTGGAGGCTTTCCAGCCCCGGCTCACGCAATGCAAACTCCGCACGCAACTGGGAGGCGACAGGCGGAGGAGGGGAAGCTCTCCGGCTTCCTCAGCCCCCAAGATGCAGGAGAGACTTCGTCTCCCGACAGAGAGGGCTGCAAGCCCGCCCGCTACTCTCCTCCCGGCACCTCCTCCGCGAAAACTTTTGGCCCCGTCCATAAAAGCGTCCGTGGCTCAGCCGATCCACTTGGCGAAGGCCCAGGGGCAGCTGGCAAATAGCTGCGACCCCTCAAGCCAGGGGAAGGGCCACGCAGCGACGATTTGTCAGCGGCGCTAACCGCGGCCCGCCCGCAGCGCTCCGCGCCGTGCACCGCGGATGCCGGCGGGTTAAAAACCGCCAGTAGCGATGCCAGGCGCCCAGACGCGACGGCTCCGGCTCAACCTGGGGGCAGCGGTCCGTCCCCCTCGCGCCCTCTGAGCCTCT
>JANHGL010002602.1:0-20064 GCA_024611195.1 Ceyx melanurus | reverse complement strand
GTTTGAATATTAGCCAGCTTGCTTGAGCCCCCTTGCCCTCCAGAGCCTTATCCCATGGGACTTTTCCAAGCAGTTTCCTGAGAAGACCAAGGTTGGCCTTTCTGAAGTCCAGGGTAGCAATCCTGCTTGTGGTCCTGTGCCTATTGCCTGTAATTCTAAACTCCACCATCTCTTGGTCACTACAGCCAAGGGTGCCTCCTACCTTCACATCCTCAATCTGTCCCTCTTTGTTGGTCAGTACAAGGTCCAGCATCACTCCTCTCCTTGTTAGTTCCTCCAACATCTGCATTAGGAAGTTATCATCAATGCTCTGGAGGAACCTACTGTTGGTTTTTTTTATGAAAATTAAGTCTTTTTTTTTTTTTTCTTTGTCCTTGAAAGCATTAGTACTAGTAAACTAGTATCTAGCAAGACATATCTGCAGGGTTTAAAAAAATATATTGAAGGGAATAGCATTTATGTGGATAAATGTTTTATATCTGCTGAATTTAAAAATTACATGGACCAGAATCATTGTAGGTCATCTAGAGTAGGATCAGTGTCACTTAATGCATGTGTAGTAAAGATCTCTGTTCACTTTCTAGACTCTTTTTTTTCTACTTGGTAGAAAGAGATAAGCACATTGAAATTGCTGCTTGCATTCATGCTAAAACAAATGCTTCATATGGATTGGATGAATTGCCCTCAGTATAGGTACCTACCTACATATGTGTGCACAGGAATTTTAAATTAGTTACTGAATTTTATTCTTAGCCTCTTCCATAGCATTAAGCTTCTGACAAAAATCGGAAATCTGATAGAAAACCCTTTATCTGAATGGCTTCCACGTTATCACTGTTGTACCATTGTTTAGAAGGCTTATACTGCTCTGCATGTAATTCACAGAGCAATGTTGTTATCAGACTTTCAGTTAAAACTTGTCTAAACCTCTAGGTTTTGGGGTTTTTTCAGTTGACAGTTGTCCTTAAGGATTACAGTGGTTCACAGCAGTTTGGCCCAAAGCCTGATCATGACTTCAGTAGGGTTTGTTTGTTTCTTTGTTTGTTTTGTTGGTTTTTGTGGGGCTTTTTTTTTTTCCCTAAAAGCCATATACATGCTGTTGCCTGTAGCAGTAAATAGAGGAGAGGTGGCCATTACAAAAAGTAGTCACTACGGTGCTTATAAGAAGTTTTCAGAGCCTGAGCTACGTTTTGGAATGAGAATCGTGTTGCTCAACAACTTTGGAGCACTGACCTTGCAGCTGTTACTGGTTGATGAAAGTGTATCAGAGAACAAGCTTATTCTGTCTTTCTTTTAAAATAACAATAAAAACCCATTAGTGAAGGTATTTTAAATGTGTTTAGGGTTCTTTTAGGTAGCTAGCCCCTTAAACAGGCTAAATTCAACAACCCTAGGTACTTGTAGCCCATAAACTGCACAGACACTTGATTATTAATTCATGCTGGTATGGCACTTAATTTCTGTATTTTAACTTAGTATTATCTTCCAGACTCTTGAGAACAATGGCACCGGGTGAAACTGGCTTTCACTGACTGAGTATGGAATGCAGCCAAATGGAGATTGCATTGGTGAAACCATCACAAACTCTTTTAGTTGGGTTTTTTTAAGAGTTCTTTCAAGAAAACCAAATAGAAGGAGGAAAACAGTTGTGGAAATTGACAGTTACCTTCAGAAACCTGGGGCATAAGAATATAGCATGGAAATGGAAAATTAAACACAGAAACTGGATTGTAGAGATCAAGGAGTATTCTGTGAGCTTTCTGAAAACACAAATACTGATTCTGTACCTATGCAATTATACTGTACTAGTCATCCTTCTTTTCTCCTGCATTCTCTGAATACTAATTCTACTCCTTATGGTGTTTACCTGTAAAACTTCTTCATTTGCATTAGGATATAGAAGTAGGCCCTTTGCAGGTGTAGCAGTGTATGTTCTCCAGAATATTCATTAATAATTGAGAGGTCTTGTTACACTGGCTAAAATCCAAAACAGCAACTATGCCTATCAACCTCCTTCATCCTTCAAAATTCTTGTAAGTGCTTTTGATTAATTTTCAGCACAACTTTCTGTGGGAGAAAAGAGACAGAATGCTAAGAGACCCCTATTTCTAGAAGATTTACAAAACTCAATCGGAGGAAAGATGCTGTATGAAGATCCCTGGGGCTCTAATCCATTATCAGGCAAAGTGACTCTACTTTGGCGAGAATACAAAGCACAGCTGGCGGAGACTTCAGATGGGACAGGATCATATCAATTACCAAAGAGCCCAGCCCTGAGGCAACAGGTTTATTAGTCCTTATGCTCTCAGAACAGCTTTCTTTTCTTTGCTGGTTCAGTTGACAGTCGGCGTGTTTCAGTTCAATGCCATGTAAGCAGAGTAATGATTTTTTCAACTTAGAAAACAATAAAATTAAAAAGAAAAAAGAACTAGAGGCACTGTGACAACAATCTTCAACACAGGAATATATGTCAATGCAATTAGTTAGGAGATTATAAATTATGCTTCACAGAAATATTATCAAATTCCAGTCCTGCCATAGAGACTGAAGGAAAAAAAAGGTTTTTTGGCATGAATGGTAATTCCTTAATGACTGGTTCAGTTAATAAGTACAGACTGCTGGGCACTGAGCCATCCTCTGGAAGGCAAGCTCTCGGGTGATGTCAGTGGAGTTCCATATTTATGCAGTCATGTCTCAAGATAATGCCAATACAAAACAGAATGGTGTTTGATATTTAGGAGAAGACATGGGCAGTAAAACTTGGAAGTGTTAATAAATGTATGTTTGGTGTTTGGTAACATTTTTTTTTTTTATCAGAATATTGTCAGTAATGCCATATTGAGCTTATGGAAAATGATAATTTAAAATAAAGTTCTCCACAAGCACATTTTCTGTGGTTGCATAGCTTGTTTCAGAGCTAAAATTAAATAAAGTTGAGATTTCCCCTGCTGTTCTCCATGCTCTAAGAAATGTTTCAAGAGCAATATAACCTTAAAGAAGAATATTCTGTGGAGTGTAGTTTGTCTAGTCCAGAGAAGTGCTCATGCAGTGTAAGGCTGCTCGTTTTGCCAGCATTACAGTCCTATAGCTCGTTCCAGCACAGCCAGACTCTGCTTACTGTGTTCCAAATGCACTGATAGGTAGCTTCCAAAGAGTATTCTTCTCTGCGTTGCTTTGTTGCTTTTGGTGACATTTTAAAAATTATTTTATTTCTATGCTAAAATTAAATTGCTGTCTTTGCAGGAATGATGGCTTTGATGGCTTTGGACTGGTGCTATACCAGTGACAAAATGCAAGCCTGTACGCTGATTACTTTCAGGTTTTGCACTTCCTTTTCCCCAGGTCAGCTACAATAACAGGTATAAGCAGTGTATCTCATCTAGGTTTTCCTTAAAGTCTTTTTTCTTCTGATCTTGCTGAATGATAATCTTCAGTGACCGGGTCAGATAAGTCTGAAAACTTGTGCTGTTTTCTCCTCCCTGTTTCCCTTCACCTTTGCAAGTTCCGTGCTCCATGACCACCAGCAAGAGGGTTGATTTGGCATTGCAACGGCTGCCCCTTGGGCAAAAAAATCAAAGAATCTAATTTGCTTCAATATTCTTGCAGCATTACACGGAGAGGGCACTTCACAGGAACAAAATGCATGTGCTCTCACTCTCACCAAAGCATTGAGAGGCTTTGATTCTGTCTCCTGCTTTCAGTTAGTGCTTTCCGTTCCCTAGGTGTTTGTTGTTAGGTTTGGTGGGTTGGTTTGGTAGGTTGTTTGTTGCTTGGTTTTTTGGTTTGTTTGTTTGGTTGGTTGGTTGGTTGGTTTGGTTTTTTTTGAAGCAATTTCCTGTTTCATGGTGGTTGTTCACAGAAATAAAATTATCCTGTCAGCTATTCAGTACTTGACATGGGACACCAAAGCTTGATAGCAATGAACTTCTTTTTAAGTCAGTCAGTCTTGCGATGCTGTTTGATATAGTTATATTTGAGCTAAATAAAATATGGTGTAAAACCCTTTTCTTGGCTTCTCAGACACATCCTGTATACCCTCATACAGCTGACTGAAGTTAGGAGGTGAGGACTTAGAATGAAGATGAAGAATGGATAGGATTTGTGAAATTATGCAGTTGAGCGTAGGGAAGGCTTGGCTGATTTCTGTTTATTTTATAACATAAATATTTGTTGTACATCTATTTTAAAAATAAAAACTATTTGTTTTAAATTATATTTTTTTTCCTTTCTCTTTAAAGAGAGATTAATCTCTTATCACTGTTAGTGTTTGTGAT
The DNA here is from genome assembly GCA_024611195.1 of Ceyx melanurus. Classification (NCBI taxonomy): domain Eukaryota; kingdom Metazoa; phylum Chordata; class Aves; order Coraciiformes; family Alcedinidae; genus Ceyx; species Ceyx melanurus. The sequence continues at coordinate 15,790 of JANHGL010002602.1, read as the reverse complement.
GAGTTCAGGGGCTTCTTAATTGTCCAGCAACAGCAGTCGGAACTGATTCATGTTTCCCCGATTCCCCTACTGCATCCAGACTAAAATGCAAGGGAAGCTACATTTGAAGCATGGTAGCCTAGCTTTTTGCAGGAAACCTCAGATGAGTACAAATGGAATTACAGTAAAACCAGTGTGATCAACAAGAGAAAGTGCCATCTTCTCTTCCCCTCTCACTTCTCCTGTGTGTCTGGTTACAATTCTATAACCTCAAAAATCCTATAAGGTTTCACCTATAGCTGATCCAGAAAATCCAGCAGGGATGCAAATCTTTCTCTTACTGAGATTGAAATAGGAGCTTCCCTGAATGTTTGGCAGATCTTACATTAAGTCACATCATCCTGTTATTCAATAGCAAAGATGAGGAATAATTACTTTGTAATGAACAGAAATTCTGAGTTTATATCTACATTACAGAGCACTGCTTTCTAACCACTGCATTGTCATTTAGCTCTTTTGCTTGCTCTGTCTCCTTCTCTTTCAGTAACTTTATAGTAATGCATTTGCTTTGGTGCAGCTACCACACCAAAATTAATTAGCTGAGTCTGAAGAGGTCTATCTCTGATGGAAAACGAGTGGTACTAACGGAAGGGAAGCTACCCAAAGCAGAGCAGTGCTGTGCTCAGTGTTCTGCATGCAGCAGCATTATCGATTTGTACTTTCTTACTCCTTACTCTCTGCTTTTTGTACAGAAAAGAACTTTGTTCCACCCCCTACCTACCTCCTACTTCCCAGCTAATATTAAAAGCAGAGACAGCTCTATAGAGAAATGACGCTGCTGAGGTCATTGCTTTTATAGAGTGCTCACTAGCACTTTATGAAGTTGTTTAAAATAGTGTTGAATACAGATTGCATAAAATCTACAAACATTTCTTTCTACTCTGTTTCTGTACTAATTTCTACAAATTTTGAAACTGAGGCATTTTCTTTTGCTGCTTACTGCTACTTTTGCTGCCAATCTACTCCACAATGAAAGCTCTCTAGTTCTTCTATTCCCTTTCCACAATGTCATCTGTTTTTCTGGGGCTCTAAGTCTTGTTCTTTTATTTATTTTTCTTTTCTCCCATCCAGGTACTGCTATGTGGATATTTGTTAGCAATGACTGATGTGGAATCTACATATGCAGACTTTATTGCTTCAGGAAGAACAGGTAGAAGAAATGCATTACATGACATCCTTGTGTCCTCTCCGGGTGGGAACTCTAGTGAACTAGCCTTAAAGTTATCAGAGCTTGATATAAACAAAGCAGGTGAGTACATTTTAGTCTTTTATTATATTTATTTAAAACAAAAATGGAGAGAGAAGTACACAAAACATCATTTATGTGCACACATTATTCCCTCCTCCCTCAGCAACTACAATATTTTTTTCTGATCAGCAGGGGTTGCCTGCAATAAGAAGCCCAGATTCTTAAATGGGAAGGGTGGTATATTTGCAAGTACAGGATATTACTGGAAAATGTAATTTTTTTTCTAGTGGCAGGCATCCAGATCAGGATAAAATTTATGGAAAGCCAAGTATAAGGAAGAAAAGGACCCAGCTCTTCATAATATCCTTTACTGCAAGTTCTCTGGTTTTCAGGCTGCAAGAGAAGCCATGTGTCTTCTGGAAAGGTTATTGTGGAAATTAATTTTGTTTTCAACTGGCAGAGGACAGAGCAATAGCAATGCATTGCTTTTTGATTTACTTGGATCTTTGTTCCTGGGCGAATTGTCTCTTTCTCCTGATAATTTGTCTTTCTTTTAAGGTGATTAGCACTAATGCAATCCTAAATCTTTCTTCACTTCTGATATTACCAAAAGCTTTAGCTGGGTGTACACTTTCACTTGAGAGGAAGGAGGGACAGTGTGTGCTGAAGTGCTTAGATTAAAGGAATACATTAATTCAGCTGTGTAATTATTTTCATTTTACATGGGTGGGAGTTAATGAGTGGATCTTACAGATACTTGAAAGCCCTTTCAGATCTTAGGGAAGAGGTCATATTATACTTCTTTTAACAACAGCAGAAGAAAACAAATGTGGCAAAGGACAAACTGCCCTGTTTTGTGCAGAGAGTTCTCTCAGAGACAGAAGTTCCATCACCATCTCATCAGTCTCATTGCTGGACAGTCAGATGTGGGCAGTGTGATGTTTGGGGGGTGGTGCCATTTGGAGGGAGGGATTCTGCCTTTGGCTTTCAAACCAATGTGCATCCCAAGTCATTCCTTCTGCAGTTGCCACTCTGGGGCCTCTAGCTTCTAGATGCATACAATTCTAGCTGGGCTGGGCCTTTAAAATTTTTTTCACTTTCAAAAGAAAAACTTTATTAGTACATGTGTAGGTGTGTCTATTTATTTTAATGTGGGGATATGTGTAAAATGTTGGACAAATATAAAGTAGGTGGCATTTGAAATGCATAATGCCAACCTTGCTTTCATTTTCTCTAGCCTCAAACTGACACTTGCCAAAATAGTCTTTGATCTTGTCCATTTAGAAGACATAAACAATCCCTATTTTTAAGCTCAGCTTTTGGAATGATTGTGAGCCAGAACTGTGTTCTTTTGTGAGCTATAAAAAGAACAGGACTTTGTGCTTGTAATGTATGTTGGTATGCATGTTCTATATGCAGTTAGCTCAGTAATGATGAGAATGGTTTAAATAACTCATTTTTCATACATGATTCAGGAGTCTATTAATCTTTCTCTCTTAGAGACCTCTTTTGCAGCTCAGGTAACTAACTATTCGTTCCAGGAAAGTGTGGAGAGTTGCTCATAAAATTACCTTGGATAGTAGCCAGACAAAAATACCTGCATACTTCTTCAGGAGGTTATATAGTTTTAATTCGATACAACAAAAAATAATTTATTTTTTTTATTGTTATCACACAGAGGTGCCAGATAAAAGCCTCCAAAACACAAATGTTGGAAAGCACATTGTAGAGTTATTTGTATGAGTATTAGTGTATTATCATGTCTTTCCAAACCAAAGTGAGGGCTAAAAAATATTTTGCATCCCAAAATCCAGTTCAGAATATAGTAGTGCTTGTGGGATGCATCTGTGCATTACATCTGACAGGATTAAGAGGAAAACACGTTTGGGGGTTATATCTGATTTCTTTCAAGGTACATGTAAAGCAATTTATGCCAATTGCTACCTAATTGTACAAATATCGACATCAAGTTTTTATTTTTTGTAGGGGGGAGGATGGTGTTGTCTGTTATTACAGTTATATGCATTTTCTTGCATAAGGGCAAGAACATTTACTTTCAGCTGCATGAGGTAATGGCAGAGTAGGATAATGGAGATGAAAAAAAACCAAAGAGGTTATTATAAAACTTATGTAAATTAAGCATATTTAGCACATTCACTTTGAAAAGGCTGCAGATACATTTCCTATAAACAGGAATACCTTTGAACAGCAGGAGGCAGCGAGGCCATGTCCAAAGACCACATATTTTCTGCCATGCACTATGTAATACCTGAAGGGAGTGCTGGTTAATCCACTCATTGATGAGCCAATGACAGATAATCAAGAGTTTACTGCATAATTATGTATAATACATATAATTACTGTATAATACTCTCATTTAAAAACAAGCCCCGGTGTTTTTTGTCCATAATAAGCTAACAAGTTGATAGTACCTATGGAATGGACGTATTCACCAAACTTCAAAACACAAGTTCCAGGTACTTCACTTTTCCTGGAGTACTTTACTGCAGGTACAATTTGCAGGCAATGCATTTTATTTGAATTTAGTTAAAGCCAAGACTATGCATCTGATAAGTAGAAAACTGCAAGAAGAGATAGGAGGCCAAAGAAAACTTTTAGTAGGGAAACCAGCAGGCAGCTCACCTGAAATAAGATAATCTCAAGATAACCAATGCAATTCCAAGAAACTTCATATTCAGATCATCTTTAAGGTGGTGGGAGCTAAATAAAGTAGCAAGGAGAAGGTGCAATGAAAAATGAAGACCTCTGTCTACAAGTCTAATCTCCCAAACAAACAGGAGACATGCTACAGAACACAGATTCAGTGCAGAAGCAGAAAGGAGATGTGCTTGTACATGCTGTAATGGTCTAACCGAACAGAAAGAACTGGGGGTACCAGAGGTGCTGAGGTCACCTAGAACTGGAATGAAGAACTGCTTGGAGAAGTATGTTACTAGAAGTTATTTTAGCTCACAGCAGAGATCTTTTAGGTGTAAGCATCAGGCACAGGGATAGATACTGAAGGGTCACCAGTGTGAGAGGAAATGAGTTAAAAGCTGCAGGTCAGCAAGAGGAGGAGCTGTCGCTAAGAGTCATACCACTGTAGGATGGCTCACAAATGTGGATGGCTTACAGGATCACATTCTTTGGTTTGGGGCTTTTAATCCTTCCTGTTGGTTTCAAAATATCAAGTGAGAGTTGCAGCTCTGGCCATTGTGCTTTGAAGAAAGAAAAGCTTGAGGGGGGGCTGAGGCAGTTTTGGGATTCTCAAAATATAGAAGCAAATTCATTTCTGTAAATGTATTTTAAGGTCTTTTGGTAGAGAGCTCTGCCAGCAGAAAGCCAAAGGCTGTAGTACCAAGACAGTGTGTGCTCCTTTTCTAAATCTTTGTGCACTATATTTAACATTTACGTAGTGAAATGTTTGGGCTTTGTGTCCAGGATGATTTTTCTTTTAAACACAAATACCTTGCAAGGTATGTTTGTCCTCTTCTATTTTGTCATTCTTTTTTTTTTTTTCTTTTTTTGTCTTGGATATTGAAGACTTCCTAAGTAGTAAGAATAAATGGACTACAGAACAGATGAAAAAGGAATTAAAAAAATCAGATTACGCTCCTCTGGATGTTTTCCATATCAAAACAAATGTAGGAGGCTTTATAGAAAGTATTTGGACAATATGGGCAAAAGATATTTCTGTCCAGTAGGAGACAATTGCATGTAGATCCATCCTGATGCAATACTTTGTAACATGGGAGATAAAACTGAGAAATAAAGAGTTTTCTGAGAAAGTACCTTGCAAAAGACATTTTTATTTACAATTCAACCCATCAAGAACAGAATAAAGCTCCCTGTTTAAACAAGTTAATTGGCTTTTCGTACAACTTTTCATCAGGTTGAATTTGATATTTGCCACTACCCTCTGAGGCATTTTTTGCCACCTAAACACTCAAAACTCAACTGTCACTCTGAACTTTCTGCAGCATTCTTTGCAATGCAAAGACCTTCTCTTCCATTCCCATGTGCCATTTCTTCTACACAGAGAATAGAAAGTGTTGGTGCTTATTTCTGCAAACAGAAATGCAGCTGCAGATGTACAGCGTGATTTGAAATAGGGGAAGAGTAAATATCTGTGTTGAGAACACTGCCTTTATTCAAAAGACCTATAGATTAAAGGGGCACTACTGCCTCTACTTATACCTCTTTACAACTTACTCCATGAAATTCTCTTCACTGTATCAAGCCAGTTCAATACAAACTACTCTGAATCTTTGTCAGTGTCAACAGACAATTTACGTCTTAAGTTTATTCCCAGGCTCTGAGCTGTCCCCACACTGTGCTGCTGTCACACGGTTTGTGTCCCTCAGCCCCGTGGTTTGCAGTCAGGCAGCTGGACTGAGTGCCATGGGGCATGGCACTTGGAAAGGGAGGCACAGAACAAACACAGCTTTAAAAAGACATTTCTTCTGTTGAAGTTCCAGCTCTTTGTAGTCAATTTGGTTCAATTCTGTAATAAGCCTTTTTCTCTTATATTGTCATGGGATCATAGTGAGTAAATTATCAAAAGTACCCTATTATTTTTCTTAGATTTTTTTCATTTGTAGCTACTTTTGGTCTGTACTTCAAATAATAGTGGTGATTGCAGCTAGGAATTTAGATTTTGAAGGTGTCTCTTGACATGCAAAGTATGGCTATCTCATTAGTAAAGTATTTCATATTTAATTGAAGCTTTCAGTTTCAATGTCTTTGTTTCTGATATTGGTGGATAAACGTTTGGGGTTCTGGGAGCAAGACATCTTTGTTTTAGGGCAGATCACTTGTCCTTTTCTTATATGTTATAGAAGGAGAAGGAGATGCACAACGAAATCCAAGTGAGCAAACGGGGGAGGCCCAAGGGGAGGCAGCAAAGCAAGAAAGCTGACATCCAACTTTGACCGACTGGAGCAGCTGCTGGACATTTTCAGACTACAAGAGCATGCTGGAACAAATTTGTTTCCATGAGCAAGCTGGTAAAAAAGAAAGTGCATGTGTCTTCACTGCTGGAACCCACTCAACACAATGTTAAAAATGGGGGGACAAGCTGTGGCAGAAGACAGAATTTTCTCTACCTCTGTCATTAGCAATGGTTGAACATGTATTGATTTCTTGGGATAGTGTCATCAGATGGATCCCTTCATAACAACTACTTGATGGGAACACTTAAAAAGTAGAAGAGGTAAATCTTGTAGCAAATGGCCTTTTAATCGTCAGAGGATCTAATTGTGTGTCTTAAGAAAGGCTTGTGTGATCCTCAGAGTTTAAAATTCTCTGGCCAAAGTGTTCACCCATTAAAAGAACTGTAAAGAAAGCACTGTTTTTAGAACTCTGTGTCTGTTTTACAGCTCTGTTATTTACAATGGGTTTTGTATTGTACAACTTAGATGCTCCACACTGCCCCTTCTCAACTGCTTATGAAGCATAGTTCTGTTACTGTGAATTTTTCTACCCCACGTTTTGAAAGGGCTGGGTTTTTGCATAATGTGGTGATTTATGCCTAAACCCAAATGACTCGGCAACACTGAATCTGTTACCAGATGAGCCTTCAAAACGATTTGTTAATGTGAATACTTCAGTGTGGTTTGTGTCCTTGGTACAGTTTTGCCACTTTCCTGTAGTTAGTTGAATATCAGAGACTCAAACTGAATCTTTTATGTTACTCTTCCCCATTTTTCTAATTTTACTCCCAGTTTCTTAATCTTTCTCTGAGATATTTTTTAAAAATGTTAGTCCAAGTATTTTATTGTTATGGTAGTTTTAAGAATACATTTATAACCTTATGTGGGTTAAAATTCAAACAAATTCCGTGGTGCTAGAGATTTTCCTGGTTCATATTGTTAAAGATGGGCCTCGTTTACACATGGGAAAATAACTGGCACAGGTTATTGCCACTTACATGTTCTGGAATGAGTCTTAGATTTCAGGAGAGTCCAAGCAGTGGATCATGGGTTGGGTCTTGCCAGGGAGACTGGGTTTTTTCTGTTCCTTGTCTTTGCCTCAGTTGATCAGGCTGTTGAGTTTGCATAGCCAGTAGCCTGGTACTGATGCACCAGGTAGAGCCGAGTGCTGGAAACTGCTACAGCAGCCTTTTGGCTCAGAGAGGGAAAGGGAATTGGGAGACATGCCATCTAGCACCCAACAGACTGGATTCTTCCCATTTCAGCAATGACAGTCCAAACTGGACCTTCCTTGAAATACCAGGATAGCTTGTCCACCCAGGGGATTACTTAAAATATCAACACATTAATAACCTCTTCTGCAGTAGATTGACTCCCTTCCCCCACTCCCCTCACCCCTATAGACAAGGCCATATGTGGGGCTGAACACTGCAAAACAGGGCAGCCACACCTCAGTGGCAAAGGTGAGTAAAGAAAGGGGCTGACCAGCAAACCATGGCAATCACATAAGCACCATTCACAAAGTCAGAAGGTATGTTTTCTTTTATTAACAGGAGGTGATGTCACTTTATATATAGTATATATATTATATATATTTTTTGTTGTTGTTGTTGTTGATTTCAAATGTTATGCACTTTTTAATGTTTGTAAACTTTTACTAATGAATAGTGTGATTGCTTCCTGAATATATTAATCATCAGTTAATGAAACATCTTTGTGGCCACAGCTGTTTGTTTCTGCCATATGTACCATAGTACTTGTCACATGAAATTCTTTTGTGAGATGTGTGGAGGAAAAAGAAAAAAAAAAACAAAAAACAAAAAACAAAAACAACCACTTCTGATCAGTATTCTGAGCTCATTTATTAGTGTTAATAAAATCCAAGCCAGCAGTATGCTTGTGGCTCATTAGTGTAATATTAACTCTCACCTTTTATTGTTTGGAAGCTGAATGCCTTGCTGTCTCCTTAGCTGTCAAATGCTCTATCTTCTTGGCAACAGAATTAGTCCATTTGGTTTGAAAATTCTGGTACCCTTAAACTGTTATTTATTCATTTGTTTCACTTGGTATTCCTTTCAATTTTAACACATTATTATTGATCTTTTTTTGGTTATTCCCCACTCCCCTCGTTCTTGCATCAAGTCTTCAAGTTGAACTGGTTGCCCCTTTGTCATGGGCAAGTTATTGTCAATCTAGGGCAATTCTACAATTTTAAGGCTTTTTACAGTGTTACTTTATTGATGATCCATTGAAACATCATCAATAAAATGTCCCAGAAAAAGGCAATAGTGGAATAAGTAATTACAGTACATTAAAGAGTTGGGTTTCCTTCAGTGCTTCTCCTTAATTCAGTGCACTTTCCTTCTTAATTCTTCTGTGTTGTGAAATAAAATTCATTTCAGCCTTTCCTCTCTATTTTGTACCTATTTATTCTATTTCTCCTCTTGTTCACTTTTGTTTTTAAAACCATCATGGAGGCCTTTGCTGGTTTTTCAAACACACATCTCTTTGGGATGGAAAATTATTAAACAGCCTTTTACTAAGATTACACTCCTTTGCCCCCAAAGCATACAAGTGCTTGCTTCATCACCTGAACTCTGCTTGCTGTCTTTCTCTGGGGTATTTCTGTAGCACCTAGAAGCACTCCTCCCTCCACGTAACCATGTGGATAGTCTGTGCCAAATCACAGCACCGTATCTTGAGCACTGTTACTACCCAAACAATTACAGGAGAACCAGTTCAGTACAGTCACACCTTTGATCTGTGTAATTGCTTTGTAGCACAGGACACTGAGGGCAGAATCAGACTTGGACTGGGTTAGTTTTCCTTTTGCTAGTTAACTTTTTCAGTAAGCCTGTCACTCTGACATCTATTCTGGTGTCATCTTTATATTTTATTGTTCTCATAGCAGCTCAAATCTTTATAAATAAATGTTTGTTCAATCAAGGATTGTCTTCGAAAGATCTCTCCAAGAATTACATAAACTCAAGAAAGTCAGGCCTGGACTATCAGCTTAATAGAATAGTCCTTAAAGCTTGGTCTTTGCTGGGTTTTTTGTGGTAGTGTTTGGGGTTTTGCTTTGGGTTTTGGGTTGTTTGTTGGTGGGGGTTTCTTTTGTTTGTTTATTGTGCCTTCAGTTGTATGTTTTCAGTGCTGCCTTCACCTCACCAGACCCATAATTTCACAAAATAGTCTCTGTACTCATCTTCTTGTTGCCCATAAAAAAAATCTATTACTATGTTGGCAAGCATTGCAATTGCAGTCTTTAGATTCTCCATCCACCTGAAACACAAATACTATAGAACTAAAATTGGACAGACGTATTGGCATTTACTTCTTCTGCTTATTTCCATTAATGTTGTCCATGTGCTTCAAAAATCTTATATTAAAAGACAGAAGCAAGAATGCATGTGCCGTTATTTCATCAAACTATCATTGTGGGCCAAAAGTTCACTGTGGCTTTCCATACAACAATAACAATAGGAAAAACAGATCAGTGTATCTGCTACTTGTCCCTGCTGTTTCCATTGCCATGGTTTGTTGTTTGGGGTTTTTTTTCCCCCCACACTTTTAAAGTGGGGGGGAAAGTGTATCTTGGTATGAGTGACAGGTCCAGAGGAGTTAGGTTTTTTTGCAAATGGATAATGAAATGATCTGGTGCCCAGAAGGAGGAGAACAATTACTGCAGTGGTTAGGCTGGAATTTTCAACAGTATGAATTCCTTTCTCAGCTAAATAGTGAAAAATTCAAGGTGTGCTTCATGTTTCTGAAACAAAAAATAGACACATTAATGAATTTTGTACAAAGGAAAGACTGAGAGCTGCTGTTGAGATTGAGCAAAGTCAAGTAACCCCAACTTTGACAAAGTTTGCCTTACCTCAGCAGTATTGCTACATTAAACGACTGTATTTTTGCTTTGACCTGTTTCATTGTTTTGCTCTCTTCTCTTCCTGGCTGGTTTATTTTCTGTCCTGTGCTTTTCCTCATGTAAAATAATACCCTAGAAATACATGGATATGGAATGCTGTATTTAGTTTTCTGTAATTTTAACTGACTGAAGTATTGTAGTGGAAAGGTTCTCTTCTTCACCTTTTTCATCAATGCACAAAGGGAGATCTACTTCAAAGTTCTCATCAGAAGAGAAGAATGGAGCCAGGAAGGAAGTGTGAATTCAAGGACATAGGCCAGTGATGTGAGGAGGATCTTTGATAGTAAGGCAGGTGGAGCCCAGTGCAGAAAACAGCTTCTTCTGTCATATGATGGACAGTCAGGATGTGCTGGTCTTAGTTAAAAAGATCAATTCTTCACCTTGGGTGATATTTTGATTTCAGAACCCACTCTAGAACAGAGGCATCCATAAATCTGTGGCCCTCACTCTTGAGACAAATGAGAATCACCATGTTCTAATGAAAGAGGAGAAATTCCTTAGATAACTAAAGATATGGGATGCTCTCTGAAAAGCAGGAACTTTTACCAGCTAGGAAAAAGATGGAAATCAATGTTCTCACTGTTCTCTGCAGGCTCAGACTGAACTCCATTCTTTTCTGCCAGGGAATAAGGACAATTGACCAATATGGACGTTTGGTGCATTTGCATGATTCTTTTATTTATGTAATGTACTGCCAAGATCTGTTTGAGAGAAAATAGTGGCCAAACAATGGTCTGGACAAGTAAGGTAATTGAATCAGCTCCTATTGGGTGTGACTAATACATCTAATTGTGAGGTAACAAAATAGGAACAAATCTTAAAAACAGAGTAAAGCTAAACACTCATGCTGAGAAGCAGCATGCCTATCTTCTGAGAGCATCAGGACATCACTCTACCCTTTTACGTTGGTTCTTACACCGTGGCTTGGAGCTGCTCATGGTTTAGGATGAAGGGCAGCACAGACTTGTCCACTCAAGGACATGTGTGGACAAATGATCTCTTGGTATTTTCAGGGAACACATGCTTTCAGTACCATGAAACCAAGTGTTTCTAAATAAAGCCCAGTGCTAGTGATTACTTGCTTAGGAGTTCTTGAGTAAACTTGCAGCAAATCAGCCATTAGTGTATGTCTTCAATCCTACGTGGTATTAAGAAATTCTCTGGTGGTGATCCATGAATTTAATATAATAGGTGATAGCCTGATACAAGCTTGAACAAGGCAGATTTTCTTTACTGCTCTCAAAATATCTGAGACAAAAAATGTTTGCAAAAAATCCAAACTACCTTTTGGCACTGGCAAAGACAGGTAATAACAGTGACTTGTAATTGTTAAATAATAAATATATCAGTGGCTAATCATTTAACACTTAGATCTACTTCCATGAAAAGAACATCTTTTGATCCTGAAAAAATAATAGGGTGGGGTTTTTTTAACATACAAGAGGATGAGAGATGGAAGAGAAGAAGGAACTCTGTAATTTATAGGAAATTGTGACTTATCATCTGAGAGATGTATGGGAAATCCAATCTTAAGCAGGTCTGCAAACCAGCGTTTGGGGACTAAAGCTGCCTGTCGTTCAATCACAACTAACATGGCCCAAATGCCGCACATGCCAGCAGGTGAGCTGATCTATTCGCCATCTCTTTTGTTGCATTAGCATGTAAATTAAGTTTCATTGTGTGTCATCAAGCATGGATGTTGCAAACAGATACACAGAAGCAGTGTTTAAGCGTGAACATGTAAATAGCAGCATCCAAGTCAGCAAAAGGAGAAAGTGAGACTTTTTTTTATGGTGCAGCATGTTGACAGATCCATTCCATTACTAGAATGTTTCCATTTTTATGTCTCTTTTTTTTTTTTCTCTCAGACAAGACCAACACAGGTGTGATAGCAAACATGAATTCAGTATTGCCATGTGCACATCAGCAGACCCATGCGTTTCTCTTCATAGAGATGGCAAGTATCTAACCAGTGGACTCTCTATATGATGTGGGAATGGTTTCTCATTCATTTTCACTGGAATTTCACTGTGTTTCTTACCGTTTCAGTTGACTCATTCTCCTTCAAAATATTTTCTGTTATCCATGTTCTTTTCAGTGCAGGTAAGAACACAAAATCATGCAGAATCAAAGAATGGTTGGAGTTGGAAGGGACTTCTGGAGATCGTCTAGTCCAGCTCCCCACACAGCAGGTTTGTCTGGAGCACATTACACAGGATCACATTGTTCAGGAGGGTTTGGAATCTCTCCAGAGGAGACTCCACAGCCCCCCTGGGCAGCCTGTTCCAGGGCTTCATCACCCTCACAGGAAACGTAGTTTGTCCTCATATTTAGATGAACCTCCTGTGTTCCAGCTTGAGCTCATTGCCTCTTCTCCTGTCACTGGGCACCACTGAAAAAAGTCTGGATCCATGCTCATTGCACCCACCATTTAGATATTTATAGACATTGATAAGGTCTCCTCTCAGGTTTCTCTTCTCCAAACTAAATAGTACCAGCTCTCCAGACTTTTTCTCCTAAGAGGATGACTTCCCCAGTCATCTTAGTTGCCCTCTGCTGGGCTCTTTCCAGTAGTTCCCTGTCTCTCTTTAACTGGGGAGACCAGAACAGGACACAGTGTGCAGATGTGGCCTCACTAGGTCAGAGCAGAGGGGAAGGAGAACATGCCTCAACCTACCGTGTACTGACATGTACATACTGTGGAATTTAAAAACTCATATACAACTCACATGGAATACATCTGAAACAGGCATTGTACCACCAGGCAGGGCTGACCATGAAATTGCATTTACCATTCTACCATATGCTTCTGAATCTCTGTATGGTAATAAGTATGGCACTAATTTAGGCCACAGTGTCTTGTAGTCATTTGTAATGTCCTGTGGATTACTATGGACCTGGACATATTTTACACCTACATTTAGACTGAAAATACACCATATATTTTCCAGTTAAATATCACAAATCAAATGGGAATATGCAGCATAAAAATACTGTGATGGATAATTTTTTTTGTGGCATAGGCTTTGTACTAATCCTGGCAGTTATATACAAGTGCAAATAGGACACAACACAACATTTCAGTAGATCTTTGTTTCCCCAGCCTCATCTTTGATCCTGCAATGCAGTCAAAATGTAGAGTGTGTAACATCCGATTCTAGTCATCATTTCCCTAGCAACAGACTGTTGTCTTCAATACGTTATACAGGATCCTTCAGAGAACAGGGTATGCTCTAGGGAAAGAAGGTCTCTTTTGTTTTCGTATCCAGGGCAAGAATTAAGAACCACCCCTGGTCACAAACACAACATTCTCATTTGTTTGGATGTACACTATGTAATAATGGTCCTGTAGAAACCGCTACCACTGTGATGGTGTTATGGAGCATTCCCCTATCAAAAACAAAACAAACGAACGAACAAATACATGAAAAAATAATATTTTTTTTAAAACATCTATTAAAATAAATAAAATAAATGCAAAACCCTGGGAAGTAACCGATAAATAGCACACGACCACCTCCTGGTGGCGCTGGGTAGTAGTTTAAATTGAAGGTTTCGAAATTAAACCAACGTGTATAAACAAAGGTCCAAACAGCCACGTTCGATCTGGGGTGATAAAGGTTGAGAAAATTCTTTGGAAATCATGAGAGCAAAGACTTACAAACGCATCTTTTATGGTTCTCTTGTCTTCATACAAAGTCTGATTGCTATGAGGGCAGCCCACACAATCCCAGCCTGTATTCACCAGGCTTACAGCACAACGGGAACAATGCACCTTCCTGATCACTTGATGGTCAGGAAATGAAGAACCTGAGTACATCAGATAAATAGCAATCCGATTTTAAATGAAAATAAATTATCAGAATAAAAATAAAGAATACTCTTCTGATAGTTGTGGCAAGTTTGTGCTTACTGGAATTCCTGGAAAAACAAAACAAAAAAAACAACACAAAAGCACAAAACAACCACAACACAAAACCCACCAAACAGAAAACATCCAGAAATGTCATCAAAGCAAATTCAGAAGAAGCAGAAAGGAATTTTCAAAATATTACAGGGTGCTTAGGAGACCTCTCCTACCTGGTGTTAATCCCATGATCAGGGCAAAGCAAATAGATGTTAAAGGGACCAATACTGAAGGGATTTGGTGGCTATTACCATAAGTAGCCCGAGATGTTTCAAGGAGAAAGGGGCAGCTTTTCAGGACATAAGAGATTATATGGAAAGGTGGATGAGAAACCACTCACAGTGAGAGGTGGTGTTGGGGGATAGGAAAGGAGCTGTGCTCATAAACTCTGTCATGAATCACAGACATGACACTTTCATGTGTTTGTGTCCTCAGTCAGTGTTAATTGTAAGAAAAAGCTTATTAGGAATATTTAAATTTTAAAGTCCCCCTGCACAAGTATATCTGATTTCCCAGAAGGTAGTTATAGTGCGAAGTCTATTAATTAAAATGACACTTTGGGAAATCCTTCTCTACCCGATGCTCATTACCAATATGAAAGGTAGGGAACAGCTTTTGATTGTCCATAAATATTTTAGTCATTGTGACAGGGATTGTGACTTGTGTCTCCCCCTGAAACAGGCATTACACTTGGCCAGGCAGCTTGCACCCTCAATCCCACAGGCTCTATTAAACCACAGCTCAGATATGAACACCACCTTGTGGACACTTAGAAACAAGTGAGCTGAAGTTATCTCCTGCCCCGGTTTTAACAAAAAGAACCAGAAATTTCAAAGAGAAACGACAACCAAAAGCAAACAAAACGCTCTTCTAACATGAAACCCTTCACTAAATTGAGAACACGAGGTAAAAAATACGTTTATGTTTTCATCGTAAGGGACTTGCCTGTCGAGAGGTGAAATTATCCAGGGCTCCGAATCTGCAGCTCAAGTGTAGAAATTCCAGCGAGGGAGCGCGCTGCTGACGCTACCTGGCGGTCAGTTTAACAGCACACGCTCTCTACCTGCGGTCTCCTTGCAAATTTTATGCCAAAGATTTAACGGATCATTTGTGAAGTTTAGGACTCTGCAGCATGGTGGCGAAAACGGCTCCTTCAGACACGGCCTGCATTTTTATAAGCCTAAATTCTACAGATGAAAGGCAAATCTATATAGTCCTAGACTACCTAGAAAAAACTGCAGCTAGAATTACCATGTATCTTCAAGCTCTTGGTCTCAACGGAGGATTCTACCCATGTATCAATCACGGTTTGCATGCTGGCTGCTTGGTGTGCAGCACCTGGATCTCTCTGCCCCGTGCTAAAAGGATGCAGAGGAGACAACGTGATCATCATCTCGAATTCACATTTGTTCTGGCTTGGTTTTGGTGTCTTGCATTCGCAGACATACTGTGACAGGAGCAGTAACCGCTGTTCCGTGAACAAGCAAACCTCTGACAACCAACTCGTCTGGAGTAAGAGAAATTATTTTCACGTTCCTGGAAGGACGGCAGTAATTTCCACACACCTCATTTAGGATACGCGGGAAGCCCTGGCATCATCTCAGCTGCCGCCCGCGCCCACTGTAGCACCTCATGCCTGAGGTCAGACTGCACCAGAGCTGGGTCGAGCTTGGGTTTTGCAGGAAGATGCTCGGAGCTCCAGTGGGAAGACCGGCCTAGCTGGACGCAGCCGAGGAACGGGGGCAACAACTGGGCGGCGTGGGCTTGGGACTGCCGGCCACAGGCGGCGGCCGCCG
>JANHGL010002601.1:0-40042 GCA_024611195.1 Ceyx melanurus | reverse complement strand
GTGCCCAGCACTGGACACAGTACTCGAGGTGGGGTCTCACCAGTGCAGAGTAGAGGGGGAGGAGAACCTCCCTTGACATGCTGACCACACTTCTCCTAATGCATCCCAGGATGCCATTGGCCTTCCTGGCCGCAAGGGCACATTTCCCCCATCTCTTTTAAACTGCCCTTCATAGGCCACCATGCTGGTTTAACTGTTTATACTCATTCATGTTTATACTGCATTACAGCCTGAAGTGCAGGTGACTCTTCATCTATAATAGACTGGAATAGATGCTATGGTCAAAGCAACTCAGAAGTACATTCTGCACAATTCACACAGTTAAGAGGTGATGTTTTCAAAGAGATTAGAGCTAAATGTCCTTTGACAGGAGCAATTCTCTTTGTGCACACATAATTTTCACACAAAATGAAATTCACAGATGAGCAATGTTTGATTTCTACAGCACTTGAATCTCACTCATGGCCACGCATACAATGCTGAGTTGTAGTTTAAATGTTTTAAAAATCCATTTAGGTAATTGGAGGAAGAAATATTCCTACTGGTTGAACTCCTAAAGACAGAGTATCACATTGTCCTATAACTAGTAGAGCTAATGAAACCTGACTTCTTATATATTTGATTCCTAGTTCCTTTATGTCACACTCATCACCCCAGTAAAATTACCTGTGGTCCTCATCAGATGATCCCTTTTGAAATACACATACAAGAAGAGAAAACCATGCATTAATCTTGGACTAAATGCATATGAAATGGCTGCCTGCTACCACAGAATGTGTATAATGACTGATTTTGTTCTCCTTTGGCCTCAAGGGAGGCACTAGTTTGGGCCTTTCTCCCTCTTACTAAATTTGTAGGGACACAACTATCTTCAAAAATTTTACCAATCTCTCAATGAGACAAAAATTAGCCAATGTATTTCAAAATTATCAAGAAGGGACTGAAATACAGATCCATTAGAACAGAGTTCAGCTTAATCTCATTTCATCAGGAAAACTTTCTAAATTTTCCATTCATATTAATGGTCATCTGGAATTCTCCTGAGCACAAACATGGTGTAAAATGTTGTAGTAAATTCCACCCATCAGTCCTCAGTTTATGGGGAATTAATACTGTTTATAGATGAAGTACTGTAACTTTAAAATCAAGCAAATACACAAACAAAACAAACAAACAAAAATAGAGTCTGTTCCAGTATGTGCCTAATTTCCTTTCTCTATTTATTGAGTTCCTAAATAAGTTATTTAGCTGCAGTTCCCAAAGTACAATATTTTCCTGCCAACAAAACAATAAAATAATAACACAACATTTTTTTTCCCCTGTTCTCTTACCTAAAAGCATTTCACATGTTTTATTTATATTTTTGTCATCCTAAGCAGCACAGAATCAAGGATTCATTATGTGCATTTCCAAACAGGAAACTGAAGCTGCAGCTCCCAGAAGCCTTTGTGTTAGCATTTAAAAATTGAAAAGGCACAGATATAACAAATACTGTAAGGGAGCTTCCTCTGCTTCTGTTGAGAGAAATGTGATGAACATTTGGCTGAAAGTTCTCTGATAGAAGAAGAAATGCTAACAAAGCAAAAATATGCCATATATTACAACAGAATACTTCCCATTTAGTATCTCTTAGACACCTTTGACCTCAGTCATACAGGATTTGAGGGCAACAGAGCAAAACCAGTTCTCCTTGATTGGGGTAAGAGAGGTTCCTGTTTATAGAAGAACACTGACGTATGGCATGATTCACAGAGAACTAGATTAAATTGATGTAAAAATATACTTTTCTATTGTTCCATTTTGACAGCATTTGGGAATACTGCTTTCTCAATTTCTCAGGTGGCTGAGGATAGTAAAAGATACTGTTTTAATAGTTTACTTTTAATACATCTTCATTTTAATTCTACCATTCTGTGGTTTTAAAGTTTGAAATGTTTGCATTCTACTTGCATCATCAAGGTTAAGCAATTTGTTATTGTCAACATTAAATGACATATGATATCAAAGCAATACTATTTTGTAAAATCATATTCGTTAAAAATCTGTTGGGTTTTTTCTTATTTCAGCAAGCGGGGTCTTGGAATATAAAAATTCCCATCAAGCACAAATGTTGAGTTTGGCAAATGCTAAGTCTGAATATTTGTGATTCTTTGCAGAGGACAGTGTCAGACAGGTACAACACTGCAGCACATTGCACTGCTCTTACAGGAAACAATGTTGACTACACTGACTCCTCCAGAATAAAGAAGGATTCTGGCATGACTCTGAAAGTAGCAAAGTGAAAGCACATGGGGTTAGGTGAAGGGGAAGAAAGGGTTTTAAAAAAAAATAAATATAGAGAAATGGAGATATTGGTATAGAAACAGGCAGAAATTAAGACTTTTTTTTTAATGTCAGGTAAAGGTGGAATGTGAGAAACCTGAAGCTGACCCTAAAAAAAAAATTCATAGATCAACTTGGCTGACACAAGGACGGTATGTGGAAGGTGGCAACGAATAATCAGCAGAAGCAAGAAGATGACAAAGTGACCTGAGATGCTGATTGCACACAGTGTGTAAAAGCCTCACTAGGCAGAGGTGCTGCTGCAACTGAAATGGAGCTTCTGCAAAGGCTCAGGTCAAGCAGCAATGCTCTTTTCTCCACTGTCAGCATTTTTCACAAGTGCAGTTAGTTAATTTACTGGGAGGCTCATTCAGGCTGCCCTCACCACCATGAGTTCAAATAGCCAACATGCCACAGGCATTTTATTCTCCATGCTTTCTGAGACTAAACGGAAAACAGGCGAGTGCAGCACTGCTAATTGTAAATGCTGTAGTGAGAACCATCACCAAAGGTCACAGTGTGTCCCCAAGCAAACTGCCTGGTACCCTGACCACACAGTGGGCACTGAAGCACTGACTTCTCAGGAACCTGGGTGGAGAAGATACGGAACTGCCCACTAAAAAATTTATTATTAGAATATGATAAATTTTAGTATTAAAAATCACTCTGATTTACTTCATCTAACTGAGGTGCTAACTAAGCTACCTGTTTAAACTCCCTACACATCCAGCAGTTCAATTCACCCTTGGTCTTCTGGAGGTGCCTGTTTTTCTCCATTGTATATGAAAGGTAACCAAACGCTCCTCAGCTGGTGATGGGACACTTGTGTCCACTCTTAGGGGAGCAGAAGTTCTGCATTCCCCTCCAGTTCCAGCTGAGATTGCACATAATTCCTATAAACACATGAATAATCAAAAAAAAACTTAAAAAATTGTAATGATCACAATTAATCAGAAAGTGGTACAAAACCCAGGCTATCAGAAGACAGGTTTACTAATAATCACAAGCAGCACAAAGGAAGTTTCTTTTTAAAATCTAATGCTCCCTCTTTCTTCTTCTAGGAAATGCAAGCAGGGTTAGAGTTCAGGAGTGCAGCATCAAACCAGGATGCTGGAGACCAGAAAGTGTGTGGGTTGGCTGCTGGATGGGTCAGGAGAAACCAGGCAGTTCCTGGGGGATACCATGGAGCCTGGGGGTCAAATGAGAGGCCCATTTGTTTGTGTGTGGCTGATGCAAGGGAGGCCCAGCTGACAGGGAAGTCTGAAAGCATAAGGCCAGTTACTGGAGGGATCCATAACGTGTCATCAGGCTACACAGTTGTGTAAAATGTCTCGTGTCATATCACAGTCATGGTCATGGAACATCTGAGATACCTGTACTCAAGTGAAGCTATCTGATGTACTAGCAATTTTTCCATTCAGTTTGTCAAGAAGTGCTTCTAGCTACTGGAGTGGTTCCAGTTCAGTCAATTCCAGTCTTTCCCCGCACATTGTACAGCTCCTTTACATATGGAATACAGAACAAGTAAATACCTGTAGCAGTAGAATATAGTGATGATTTTTAGGAAAAGCCAATGCTTTCCCATTCCTCCTGCATTGTCATCTACCATACATCTTAAAAGCATTCTAGCTAGGTCTCCAAACATGCCTATTTTCTACCATCCTCAGTCATAAAGAAACTGGGGTGTGGGTGTGTGTGGGTGTGTGTGGGTGTGTGAAGGCTTCCCAGCAATCCCTAAAGAAACACATGTTCCAAATAAATAACTAAAACAGACATGGATCAACATTTATATTGTTATTTAAAGCAAAGTAAAATATGGCAACATGTTAAAAGGTTATTCAGCTTCTGAAGTTCAAACTTCACAAGCACACAGAAGGGGTGCTAAAGGAGGAAATTATGTTTTCAATTGCTTATCCTGTACCATGGCAGCAGCTCTGTTTGGCAGCTGTTTTGGGGGAGCTGCATTATCATAGCAATGCAGACATAGCACTGCTCACAGACCCATTTATCTTAATGTCAGTATTATTCCCCTCAGTAGAAAGGGAAAAAAAAAGTGTTTAAAAATATGGATTAAATTATTTTTCATTTGAATCAGTGACATCTAAAACATATACTTCCATTATGGAATAGATACTAAGTAGCAGTGTAAAGCACTTGACAGCATTGCCTTCATGTAGTTGAGCTGCAGCAGTCTAAGTAATTTTCTACTTTCCATCTTGTCATCAAGCCAAAAGTAGCTCTTGCCTCCTGCATGCTGCTAACTTTACATTGAAAATGCATTTTTCATTTTATCTGACACGGTCATCTCTCATGGATTGTTAAAGCCTGTCTGTCTCCTTTCCTGAGTAACAACCTGCTGCCCTACTGTCAGCACTCTCCACTCCCACTAATGTCTAATTAAGATTACCCTGTCTGAATGTTTCCTTTCACCCCTACAAAATTTGAAATAAACTACAACTAAATGAGAAGAAAAGTGTTCACAAAGGAATATAATTAAATCTTTTAATAATAATCCCTTTATTTAAGTCAGCCCAATTTCTTATGAGGACAAGACCTGCAGTTCACCATTTGAAGAGTCTTAGTAATTACTCTGTGCAGGAATACTGAGCCCACATAAAGCCCTCTTCAAGATTGAAGCTTATGCCAAAATTTGACCTGATCATTACTTGTGTAGGATATGTAAGTGAACACTGACTGCACTTGTATCAGGGATTGATTTACTGCACTGATTTTTCCATCAGCTAAGCTTTAAAATCACAGTATCATGGAGTTACAGATTGGAATGGACTCAAGGCTCATATGATCCAACTTTTCTTGAAAGCAAGCATGGTCTGGATAAGGTGGCCCAGCACCCTGGTCAGATGAATCTTAAAAGTATCCAATACTGGGAACTCCACCACTTCCCTTGGGAGGTTATTCCAATAGCTATCTGTCCTTGTGAAAAATTTTCCTCGTTTCTAATCTTGCCAGGAGTAACTTGTACCCATTACCCTCATCTTTCCAATGCAACTCTTTTTAAAAAAGGGAGTCTCCAGCTTCTTTGGAGCCACCCCTTAAGTACTGGAACAGGGTAATAAGGTCTTCCCTAAGCTTCCTTTTCTCAAGACTGACCAAACCAAATTCTCTCAGCCTTTCCTCATACGGCAGGTTTCCCAGTCCTTTGATCATCTTTGTGGCCCTTCTCTGGATCGTCTCCAGCCTGTCTACATCATTTTTCATATAGAGGAGACCAAAACTGAACACAGTATTCCTGCTGTGGCCTGACAAGTGCTGAGTACAGTGGGACTAAATTAAAATTTCATCATGTAGCAATGGTCACAAGATAGGTTACAGTATATTTTTGAAGTCTGAAATACTGAAAAACTGTTATCTTTGCAACCATTTATCTGATGTTTCCATAGACTGATCCAATGATAACCAATGAAACTCTGGCACAATCATGAATAATTAGAAGTGACACACAGTGAGCACTTCAGGAAACCACTTGTCTCCCTCTCAGCCCTGCCTCCCTAAGGACAGGCAGCCATCTCCTGGTAAGTGTGCTGAATATTGATCACCACTTGTTGGAGTACTCTGCGAGTCAGACTGCTCTATGAGTAGTCTGTGTACATGGAGGCAGCTGTAATAAGTCATCTAGATGTTCTTCCACTGATGAAGTCAAGGAAGTTTAGAGCTTGTAACCTGGAGCTGCAAAGCACCTTGCAGCTGTATTCACTCCAGGACAATCTCACATAATGAGCAATTCTGTGAGATGCTATTTTACATCACAATTACCCTGAAAGGATCCTCTAGTATCTTTGCCTGAATGTAACTGTTTGACAAAGATAGGTAGAAGCTACAATACAGCAGTAATGGCCAGAATGTTCTGCAGGGCACCCTGATAAATGAAGCACTCAAAAGTTTGAATTAAACTATTTCTGTGACTTAAATATCAAATCACATTGCTGGGTTCTGTCAGATTAATTTACAGAATAATACAAAGAAAATAAATGCTTTACACCAGAGCCTCCCAACACAGGCTCAAAGTGAAAAACCTATAACCAGTATGAGGGGGTTAACTCAGCACTTTTAAAAGTGATAGCAAGAAAGCTGGAAAAAAATCTCTAGGGCAATCCAATTTATTCTCATAGACATGACAAATTTAGGCTGAAGAGTTCTGTTAATGGAGGATGGTTACTTAGAAAGTGGAAATCACTCCATTCCCATAAGGGGGGAAAACACAATAAAAACTGCCTTCAGAAATAGAAAGGGCTAAGCAAGTACAGAAGAAAATAGATCAGCCTAGAGTTATTTAAGAACACAGAGGATGTTGCAAGACTCTTTGGAAGCTCGTTCTTTCCAAAATTAGCAGTTGTAGAGTTTAAATTCCCTTCTAAATTATGTAAGAAGTGAGAGTGATCTATCTCAGCCTGCTGCGAAAACAAAAACTATCACTGATAGAAAAACAAAAGGTCTCTTGTCTGTAACAAGTTTCATTTTCACAAGGAAATAGCCTTAAAAGCCTGAATGGTTGGCTTTGAAAATACTTTTCCATTTAGCCATCATACACCTTCTATAACAGGAGAGAAAAGAGAAGCAATTCCAGTCCTAGTTCAAGGGAATTTATCTTTGAAGTTATGATCACAATGTTTGTTGTTCAGCTAAGCCCACACCTTTGCAAGTGAAGGCTGCACTGCAACCATTGGAGACTGAAAAATTGAACATGAAAACAACTACCACTGCAAAGTGCTTTGAAGTATTCCAGTGAAAATTAGTGATTATTTGACAGCACTATATGCCTACAGCAGTGTCTTTGTGCATGGCTGTAGAAGTCAGTTGTCCAGTTTCCATACTGCTGCCCAGCCTGAAGAAATGCACACTCCAGTAACCTGCAGCCTCCAGGTAGCCCTAAGGACTCAACTGGAGTATCAAATAGAAAGCACATGAAGTAACTGAAATTTGTGCCTTTTCTCTGACATCATGTCTCAGATTAAAACTATTCAAAAACTTACCTCTGAGTTTTTAAACACATACTTCTAACTAAAACTGCTATAAAAAAGCACTTTCAAGTAAGTGAAATTTTCCAGTCCAGATTTTAGTACAAATGTGCAGTTTAGAGGCTAAATATTTTGTTGCCTGTAACTTTCTTCTCTGAATTCTGCATAAAAATATGCACTCCTTGGATGTACCTCAGAACTAATTCTGTTCAGTGATTTTACTATTCAATAAACTTCTTGCTAACTACACTTTCTGAAGGTGGTGGCACATTTTCACAGACAGCATCTTCTTCTAGCACTGATAATGCCTGACATTTGATAGGCACTACCAAGGATTGGTGTGAAGACCAAGGTTACTGCTAAGTCTTGTGTATCATGTTAGGGGTGCAGAAAGTAAGAGGAAGCAACTGCAGGGAGGAGCAGACAGGGCAGGTGACCCTAAACTGACCAACAAGGCTTTCCATCCAATATACATCATATTCAGTACAAAACTGAGGGTCAAGCTCTCTTTTACTAAAAAAAAATGTTCAAAGCATTGGTCACTCTTCTCATGGTAAACTCAATGTAAAAAAACATTACTTAAAGTTGTTCAATCTCTAAGATAAAGTCACGATAATAATAAAATTATTTACTTATGACTAATCTTCCAGTGGCCTTAGAAACACAAACCATGAATAGTGAGCATTTGCTTCATGGTTTAATGGTAACATTAATGGGAAAAAACAATGTGAGTAGCTTGCAGGAAGGACAAATCCCTGTGACTAACAAAGTGCTTACAAACTCCTCTTATCTGCCCTGCCCCTATATAACCAACACAGAAATACAGAAAACGAGGGCTCAGAAGCATTTCAGGAAATCATATTACAGTCAGGATCAGACATTACCAAGACAAGTGTTGTTTCTTTTATTCCCTCGTGATCATTAAAAACAGTTAACCATCATTGTTTCAATAATTGTGCTTTCTGCATTGGAATATAATAATAGCTTAATTCCTTCTTGTTTTCTATTTCCTAGATGACACTACTGCAATTGCTTCAAGAAGTATTCAAAGGTCATGTTATGTGCTAGTGATTTTTTGTTGTTGGCAATGTCTTTCACACTGTCACAAGTTGTTTCTCAGAAGTTAAGGCATGGTATGTAGAAATTTGACACCGGTTTTTAGGTGTTATTTTACTGGTTCTGCCACCTCTCACTATCAGCTCTCCTGTCCATACTTCTCGGAAGAAAATGAACTGTTTTTTGCAAGAACATAGCACTGCTGACATAGTTATTGGGCATTTTAGTGCAATCCTTCACAGCTGCTATCCTGTCAGTCATTTCTTCTAAACCTAGAGCATAAACACAGCAGTAATTCCACCCTTCCTCTGAGCTGACCTATTAGTGCCACAGCTGACTTGTGGCATCACAACCACTCACTCTTTACTTCCCATACACATATCCAGGGCTGTAATTAAAATCCCAGTTTCATGCTCTAGACATTTTCCTCCCTTGTGGAATACTGGACACTATTGCCAGGTTTGGACACTGAAGTAGGTAGGCTACAGGTGTGAGTAAGTATGACAAGTCTTCGAATGTTTAGTCTTCAAGCCTTCTTCGGGGCAAGGGAGTACATACCTTGGGACAAATGATAAAAAATCAGTATGATGGGCTATTATATCAAAATATGTATGTCTTCTTCTGCCAGTCAGTGTTTACTTACAATCTTCCTCATGGAAGTCCCTAGATCATTATCTTCTATTTAACTTTTATTACACATGTATATTCGTATAGCATGTAGCAGACTAGCTGTGTCACACGAATCCCAGCATGCATTAAAAGAACAAACAAAGCAAGGAAACAAATTCATACATGTTTCCCAAGTGAATCATTTGAGTGAAAGAAAAAGCAACAGAAAAGATAGAGGCAGAATGGAAATACCTGGAGCTAAGTATACATAAAATCTCCCTGAGATGTCTAATTCATAGGACATTCCACATAGGCATTTCTTATTTGGGTTCATATCTGAGTTGCCCTTTGAGAAACCTGTATGTCTCCCAGTAGCTCCCCGGGGAAACTAAACAGAAGCAGAAGTTCAGCAACATGAATACTGGATGAGAAAAGAGCAGTCAGAGTGAGAAGCTGGTGCTGGCAATGCAGGAGTAACCACAGCCAGTACTCTTTTAAATATCACTGTCTGCTGCTCTGAGCTCTGAGCACAACCTTAACAGGCTCAACTGAAATAAATAGGCTCCTTCTGAGTATTTCATCCATGTAACACCAGATGGGACACTGAAATTCATACAAAGTGTGTGCAGAATACAGATGCCATTGGCCAAAATGTCACAACATATGCACCTTTCAGTGCACATATTTATGTACATTTAGTTGAACACATCTGTGCTGATTAATAAGCAGCTCAAGATCAGATCTGTGTAACAGACACTTCAGACAACTTGCATCTTTACAAATCTGATCCCGTATCTGGAACAGGTCTTAATCTTTTAAACACAGCTGTCTTTCACATCACCAAGGTACTTCTAATTTCACAAGTTCCCTAAAGGCATTCTGAAAATAATATGGTATTGGTTGTACTTTCTTCCAAGAGACAACTTCTACCTTGTGTCACTTGAATATCATTTGGGGTAAAATTTGCATTCACTTCTATGGAATGACAGGCTTCCCTACCCCCTGGTGAAAAAGGCAGAGGATGTTATTAGCACTTACTGAAATTATTATGACTCTATAGAAAAAGAAAAAAGCAGGGTTAAACTGTGTTCATGTGTGTCATAGGCAAGGCACAACTGGCTCATGATACACAGTAAGCCGTGCAACTGTCTGCCTTTTTTTTGTCAGTCTTTTATATATTTAATTTTAATATAGAATTTTCCCTTTAATCCCATTGGATATTATCTCATGATGGTGCACACAGAAGAATAAATCCATTCTTTAAGTTCTAATGTCACCCATTTAGCATGTAATTCTTATTTGTATAAAATCACAGACAGGTAAAAAATTTGTGAGACATTAAGGGAATAAATGCTGGAATGAAGAGGGAGTGAGGGGGAAATATCAATTGTATTCAGTTAAATCACAGGAAAATTGCTGTTATTTGCGAGGCATTTTAATTTAAAAAAGGCCACAGAGCCATAAGGAAAAATTGATCTCAGCATTACTTTTTTTCCCTTCTACTCCTCAACACAGAAATGTTTTATTTCCTGAGATGATGAAGAAGGGGCATTTAAAATCAATATTACCCTGACAAAAACTACAGAGCATACCCACTTCTAAAAGGATTTTACCAGTAGACAGAGCTGCATTGAAAAACATCTTCTGAGACTTTTGCCCAGACTACTTTATGCAGAACACCACTGTCAAGACTGGTTCATGCAGCCAAAGAAGTCATTTACAGTCCCAGGAGGCAAAGGCCTGTTTCACTAACTATGCAACAATATGTTAGACATGTTCCCCTTCAGGCTGCTGCTTTGCAAACTGAATCTGAGGTCATTTATATTATGATGCTGGTAACAGTTAGGCTCATGGAAAAGAACTGAGCAACAAGTCCATTTAATAATTGCTCAGCTTCAGATCAAACCTAGTCTTTGTTGTTAGGTACCAACAAAACAACAATGAGAAAGAGATAAAAGTACTGAGCTCTCATGGCATCTCATCAATGCCTATTGAGTTTTGGCTAAGAAGAAAGGTACGATATTCTACTGCGTAGAAACAGAGCATCAAAAAGCCCCTCATTTTATGAGTTTTACTGGAGTTTCAGGGTCACAGTCTTCTTTATTTTTTTTGCCCAGAAATGAATTTTACCTAGTGGGTTCTTTCCTCATTTACTTTCACTGTCTGGCTAATTTAGGTGTTTATTTACACATTTTACCAGCATTTCTTTCAATATAGCCATATTAGAGATACTAAACAACCATCTCCCTAGATACCTCAATGTATACGTAATTGCATCAACATATCTGTTATTAGTTATCTTCATCCCTGAAACTGGTAGATGTTTTTTTCACTGAAAGAACTGCTACCAGATTATCTATGTGCTATTTTGACTAGACCAGCGTGAGTGTAGAAAGAAATGGATCATCATATAGACATATTAAGGACATGTTGTTCTGATCATAAATGTTATTGGTTAAGATATTCCTGCCCCAGCTGCTTGCTACTGCTTCTCTGTCACAATTCAACATTCCTTTCCTAAAATCCATAATATGTGTGTGGCCGCACCTCCATTCTCTCATAATACTGTACTGAGAGAAGACATAAATTAACCAGAACTTCATACAACTCCTGCATCCTCTTTAAAAAGGCCTCTGTTCAACCTTGAAGTATATTTATGCTGGATAGCAGAATATGATCCAGAGCATCATCAGCAACCTATGAGTGACTTGCCTCAAAATCAAATGTTAATCACCTATTCTGAGTGATTCTGTGTGCAAGTTAATCAACCTGCTGAGACACCAAACATGAGATTAAGGGGAAGCCCTGATGGCAGACTGCAACGAGAAGTACCTTCTGGTGGAGAAGCAACAAGAAGCAGGAGGCAATTATTTCCTCATCAGCATCCACTCTAGAAAGACCAGTTCATTTGATCTGATTTTCTGTACCTTTCTAAAACACTGTAAAACATTTTAGTGTATCTAGGAATAAAAAAACTCATTATTTTCACAGAAAATGATCATTTTCTTATCTCACTTAAGTTATAGTCAACCTAATAAATAACTAATTAATAATTTTAAAAAATGAGGAAAAAAAGTGTAATGATCTTGATCCATTTCAGGAGACGGAAAAAACTGCAGTATTTGTTCAGGGAATTTTTTCTAGATCTTGCTGTTAAGGCACAATAAAAATGTAAATGTTCCTTTACAGCAAAATTACTACTTCATTTATGAACACATAAAATGGACTTTAAAACTACAGAATTTTATGCCTATTCATAAGATTTTAGTGCTTTTCTTATAAAAGCAAGCACAAAATGCTTGTTCTCTCTATGGTCTTATTTTTTCTTTCTCTTTCTCCATTAATCTCAGTAAATTTCAAGGTCATACTGAGTTAGTGCACAATAATGTGCAAAAACAGAGCTAATGCACAGCAATGTGTAATAATATAATCATTTCTATTTGTCTGTAAAGCAGCTAAGCAATTTTTGCATCAAAAGGGTTTTTTTCAACAATTAGACAGTGTCTCGTTAATAGCTTTACTCATGATACAAGACTCTATCTTTAAAATAGAGATTGTTTTACTGAAACTATCCCCATATGATTTGAAACTAACTTAAACTTTCCATTAACAGTATTCCCTAAGTATTGAAAGACTAATAATTTGCACCACTGCCAGTTTAAAAGTTAAGAAATAAAAATATTTTTTAAATGATATAGATTAATAATGGCATAACTAGTATATGTCAGAAACTATAAGCTTTGCAGCGGGGAATCATTGTCATATATTTTCCTATGTAAATTTCTAATTAGATGGCTGAAGGCCAAGTGATCCATGATCCAGAATGAAACAAACTTATTAGGACAAATACAATCAAACTTCATAGGTCATTAAAGATGCATCTCATTACAAGATCCTTTCCAGAAGCTATTCTGCCTTCAGTAACAAGCTATTGGTTACAGGAAAACAGTAAAAGAAGAAAGTTCTATGGTAGGTGACTTATAAAGAATCAAACTAAGTGAATTAATCTTGTCTTCTGCCTTTAAAAATTCATTAATTCATTGGAAAATCTGAATAAAAGAGCTAGGAAGCTTCATAGTTACATTATCATATGTTTGCTTGTGGTTTATTCTGATTAATCCATTGCTCAGGGAAATTAACTATGGAAAATACCTAGGGACAACTGTGGTTCAAGCATGGTCCTGAACACATCCCTGAGTACAAGACAACGTTTCTGGGTAGTGGTGCCATCCACACCCACTGCTGTGATACTCAGCACCACCTACACAGCCCCAGGGCCAGGGAACGGGCTGGGGAGCTACTGCACTACTGTGCTCTCCCTCACTCACAGAACACTTCCAACGCTCCCTAGAGCTGCTATCACTTCTTAAGTGAGTTTAGAAGCTCATATTTTGGGAAGTCAATGTGCAGTCAGATATTCTCCTACTGGAAAATGTCTTTCTCCCAGGACCATATTATGGGCAAGGAGAGAGGAGATGACCATTGTGCATGGGACGATGGCGATGCCAGATGGATGCTGCTCCTCAAGGCCTGACAGAAGGCTACAAAAAAAAGGGTGCTTCTGCAAATCTGGGCTGTATAACAAGAGACCTCACAGGACTGAGCAGAGGGTGGGAGCTGTGCTAGGTGCTGCCAAAGCTGAGGGTAAGGGCGTGGGGGAGTCACAAATTAAATATAGGAAAAGAAACAGTGACCTAACAGTGAAGATGACAGTGTAGAAGCTATTCAGCACTAAGGCCCTGGCAAACAGGCAGGGCATGCTAACTGCCACACCTACACTTATTGCACATACATACACACGATTCATATACAGATAAAATTATATATATGCATTTATAGAGAAACACTAGGTTAGCTTACCACTCATCAGTCTGGGCCCCACATTACTCAGTTATTGTGGCAAAGCATTGGCCTGGACATGCAAAATAACCTGCACTGCATTCATGAGACTTAAAAGAAATATTGGTAATATAGAAAACGGATTTTTCCACTGTTAAGTATAAAGCTACCTAAGTGCAATTAGGATGTTTGTTATCATAGTGCTTGCACTAAGATTAATACGGTAAAAACCACAGTCAAGTTTAATGTGTGATATAGGAACACTGCACATCTCCAGAAGTTATTTCATTTTTCAGAGTTATGTGGAAAACCCAGACAAAGAAATAGAGGAATTGATTACACATCAGCATCCTACAGAAAATGAAGACCAAGAATTGTATCTCCAAGTAAATCAAGCAGTACCTATTAATTATGAACTTTTATTCAAATGACTTCTGTTCTGCAAGAAGGCTCTAGAGTAGATGTGGATCTTCTGTTGATCAAAACACATTGATTTCTCCAAGATCAATAGTCCACACACAAATTGAATATTTATCTAGATGTTGAGACTTTAAGACAGCAGAGACTAACTATAAATTATTGGAAATCAATGTTTTAGTTGTTTCCACATTTTCATGCAAGAGTAATTGAAATTAATATTCAAATTTAGCAGATAAAAGTGAAATAAAATACACATTCTCCATCATTTTAGCATTGATTTCTAGATAGGAGTTACTTGCACTGAAATACGCTTTTTCAGGTGGTTACTCAGACTGTTGTTAATGAATTTCCTTTTCTTTTTAATCCTACTGTAAAATCTAATGAGGATCATTTCCATTTGCAAGGCTGACATCGTAAATCTATTAGAACCCTGTCATCTGAGAGCATTTTCTTACTTCTTGTAGCACTTTCCATAAATCCAGCTTCTTTTCATACATTCATTCCCAGCCCCTTTCACCTGATGAGAAAGTAAGACTTTCACATACTCAGTAAAGAAATCTTTGGAGGCAACCTACTTTTGGAAAGCTGGGATTTAGGCCTATCCAATTGTGCTCACCCACTCCCATTTACATCACTCACTTTAAATATTATTTCATTAGCATCATTGTTGTTACTGTTGTTTCTTATCTCCGTGTTGTGTTATTAAACTGCCCTTAGCCCACGAGGTTTCACCTTTTTCTCCTGATTCTCCTTCCCATCCCATGGGAGGGGGGATGTGGGGGGTGCATGGTGTTTAGTTGCCAGCTGAGGAAGAGAGTGAAAATAAATAGTTGGGAGCATAAAGTAGGTAAGAAAAGACACCGATTTTCAGTGAATATGCTTATTCACATGCATGTCAAAGTATACTTCTTGTGTACTAATCACAGGCAACACTTTTTTCCTCCATCTCTGTATAAAAATCCCTTTTTTTTCCCATTCTCTGTTAGTACAGCTTTACATCTCTTGGAGTGTCTCATGATGCTTGCTGAACATAGGAGGTTTCTGATTTCTCTGCTAGCATTTTCCAAGTATTTAGAGGAGGTTGTGATAAACAGCAGAAGGATGGCTTTGAAATATACTGAAAGTAAGAATGGGCATTCTGTGGGCTCATCTGCTGACTTCTGGCCTCTAGAAACAATCTGCTGTTTGGAAGAGACAGAATCTAAGTACACATCTGTTATTCAGTGTGTGACACCTGCTGCATCCCCTTGGAGTTCTTTAAGTTCCTTATTTTTATTACTGCTAGCAGAAATAAGTGCACATAAGCATCCATCATAGATGGGATCTACCCCTTGGTTCTGTGTAAAAGGGAAGATGTCATCTATGCATGATTTTGTAGATCCTATTTATAGTTGCAATAATATTTGTCTTTTTGTTGTTGTTGTTTTTGGTTTTTTTGTCAGTGTTCCTCTGATCTTATGCATACAAGCATCAGGAGCTTTACACTGAGGACTAGTACAGGTCTTATGCCTCAATTCTCTCATTCCACCTTCCAGAATTTGGATGTAAGTCAAAAGTGAACAACTAATTTCTATTTGCAAAACTTTTTTTTTTTCCTGTACTAAATTTCCTGCTTTAAATAATTTCCCATTCTGTTGATTTTTTTTTTAATTCTCAATGGAGAAAAAAACAACAGCAACAACAAAAGCCCAACCAATCCATATAAAGCCATCTTTCTCCACTGTGTGACATGCCACTTTTGTCAAATGTCAATCCCCTTTTAAACCATTAAACTATCATTCGGAATTTTTTTGCTGTCCCCTTACAGGAGCTGAAGACTAAGCACACAAGAACCCATGTTTTAAACCTCCAGCACTGTCCTTCAGTGAAACTACATCTCCCACAATGCCAAACCAGTGCAGGACAAGAAGCATTCAAATTGCTGCCTATTGAAATATCAGCCCTTATCCTGACTGGTGACTATGGACACTACCGCTGTGCACAGCATAATTAATATTATTAATGCACAACTATGTCAACATCCCTTAGCTATTAAAGAAGATTGGTTTGTCTTGAGTCATTTATTGAGCTTTATGTAAACACAATTAAATACAACAGTTAATTAAGGTACTGAAATCACCTAGTAACTAACTATATGTCTATCCTGAGACTTTCAGCAGGAAAAGACAATAAATGAGAAATACAACATTAAATATTTTGACTAAAGCAATCATCATTAAAAACTGCTAAGAATGTTCTGTTCCATTAGACCAATCAGTTTAGACCATGCAATCCTATACCTTCTGGTTTATAGATTTCAGAAGGGCCCTCTGCACGCTTCTGAAAGAATTGAGTGGCAAAATTGGTCCCTTTGACATGATGTAAAGTTATCAAAGGAGAAAATAACTCTTCAACAAAGAATAGTAAACTGTGCACTGCTGTCCATTATAGAAAACTAAAGGTGGATGGGAACTTTGGGTATCTCAAACAACTCCCCTGCAGCAATGTAAGCAATGAGATCTGTCCAGGTTTCTCAGGGCTTTATCCAGTCAGCTCTTGAGACTCTTTGGAGACTGCACTACCTTTCTGGCAAGCTGTTCACTGACTGACTGTCATCACAGGGAAAAAGCCTCTCATTCCCAGTTGGACCCTGTCCTGCATCAATACATCATCATTTTACTTTTTAATGCAAATGCATTTTTGTCATATTTTGTTCTGGTCAAACTCTGAATTTCTAAGACAAAGTTTTTTCCCCTCTTCTGATCTTTTAAATCTGTGTTCGACCTTTATTTGTGACTGACTGAAATGAGGCTGATTTAATGATGCTCATTATTTAACATATTATAATTACATTTCAGAATTCTTTGTAATACAGCAGTTCTCTTGGTCCTTACAAAAATGAAAACTAAAGAAAACCCAAACCAAAACACAAAATCTGCTGGTAGATTCTCATCTGATGTCTTCACTGGATTAACTGCAAATGCTTCTCCATCCATCCTCAGAGGTTTTTTCAGACTCTGCTTCACTAAATTTACCCAAGAATGTGCTCCAGTTTTCAAACCATGTGTTTTGGTAGGAATGGCAGAGACACTTCATTGCTTCAGGTAGTTTTTGTCAGTGTAGAGCAGCATCAATATAATCAATTAAGCATTCAAAAAACAGGCATTTGCACAACTTAAAATTATATCCAGAGGCCTGGGATGTTTGTGATTTATTTTTTTTTTTATTATTTCTCCTGTGTTCCTGGGAAAAGTCAGTGATGAAAGCAAGTTGTATTGTCCTTGACCTACATACTACAGTACTTACATTCACTGGAAGTTCAATAATTTTTAAAGCATAAATTGGTAGCAAAAACCTAGCCTTAAATTCAAGGAAGAAAACAGCCCTATATATACTATATTTACTATATATATATATATATATATATAGTGCTGTGGCATTTTCTGAGTTGTGTATTTTACTTTATTATTGCTACTCGTAGTGGAGGTATTGTGCCTTGTAATGATTATGTCAAATATATATTCCATAAATCACAGATATTTTTAACTTCCTAGTTCCTGGTGTACATTAAAAGAAATTCAAATTACTTGTAATCTTAGACTAGAAAGACACAAAATCATTCCTTAGTGGAACAGAACCAAGTTGCTACTGATGTATAAACGATAATATTCTTTAATTCTCTAAGGTTAGTGATCCTCACCATTTTTATACTGCTAGGAAAATCCTGACACAGTCTCATACAAACAGCAAGGTTTAGCTAAATAAATGCTAAGCTTTTTCTAACTGCAAGACAGCACAATTAAGATATAAATTAATCTTGATTTTATATTAAAGTCTATGCTTTGACTCATGTGGCTGTGCTGTGAACTTTGACATAAACCACAATCTGTAATATCTAGCTGCTGCAGCTATCCTTTCCTAGAACGGAAAAAAATCTCATTACCTTCTGTTTTCTCCTTCTTCCATATTACTTATCTATATTATCAACTGCTACAGAAATGAACTTCTGTCTTACTCACATCTGTCCCATGCATCAGGGAATAACATCAATAATACTCTCTCAGTAATAATAATAATGCTTCTTGACATTATATCTAGGCAAAGGCATAATGTAGCCTTCCTTAGCAAATGATTATTCAAATGATTGCTAAAAGATCTGTCCTTAAGTCCATAGACTAGAAAAGGCAGGAAATAAAGGTACTAACAAAACAAAGACCAGACCAAATTAACATTTTGGATCCCTTAGTGGAATCCAGGTTCAGAAGGAGGTGCTGAAGCTTCCTCAGAAAGGCTGGAGAAAGCTGTCACCTAAGAATGTGAGAAAACAAGGGAGCACACTCAACACTTATTTTTCCTCTGTAATCAAAAATACTAACCATGGGAGCACCTTATTTTCCAAGATTTCTTTCTTTTTGCAGGAAAGTGCATCTATCTTTTCATGATCAATAGTGGTGTACTTTTTCTTGACAGGAGCTGCCTAAAGCAAGATCCAAAAGGGCTCACTGAATTCACTTCATGGGTCTTAAGAGGACCTTTGAATCAAGATCCAT
Source organism: Ceyx melanurus (assembly GCA_024611195.1). NCBI lineage: Eukaryota > Metazoa > Chordata > Aves > Coraciiformes > Alcedinidae > Ceyx > Ceyx melanurus. Next base: position 21,291 of record JANHGL010002601.1, on the reverse strand, counting down.
GGCAATATACAGCAGCATGGAAACATACGTTACATGTTGGAGCCTTTTTCAGTCTCTTTTTAAGGTTTTTAATGCATTTTGGCTCATTCTACCAAATTCACCACACAATTCAGCTCATGTACTTGATGCAATTTCACTGCCAACTACTAATAAATGTGAAGGGGAGTGCACGATCCCTGGCCTCATGGATCAGAGTTTTGTGCTTCGGGAAGTTTCTGCATAGCAGTTTATTCCATCAGCCAGCAATCACAGTGTTAAATACCTGGAACACACTTTCAAGGCAGACTCTCAGGCCAAGTCCTGTCAGTATATTCAATACTAACAGTGCAGATTTCAAACTAACCATTTTAGGAAAAGATGGCTTGAAGAAATCCAAAAGCCTGTTAAGTTAGCTGCAGGTAGTATTACACCAAACAAAACCACCATTTCTGCTACGGTTTAGACTCTTTGATTCTACCTAGAAAGCAATGATCCCGACTATGGCAAAGGCAATGGAAATATTTATGTAAATATTATGCAGCAGTTTATAGGAATTTGAGGACAGGATCCAAAAGTCCAGTCTCTTAGAGGTTTTTGCTTGCTTTAAGAGCAGGAACCTGTTTGCAGCTGAGTGCATCCCAACCGCCTACAGGAACTCCAGCAACCACACAGTAGATACTATACTGCAGCAGGGTACCACTTAGAACAGGCATGTAATGCCAGTTAGCACAGCTTTTCAGGATACTATTTTCTGATACCATTACATCCCTTGCCATTAGTTACATAAGAGAATGCACAGTGTTTTACTAAGAGCATGAATGGTTTTCTTTAGTTCGATTATGGTAATTACATTCCACTGGTACTGATATCTGCAGCAAATAATACTAAGATCTACCACTTTTGCTATTCTCACAGATGTTGGGTTTTTTTTCCTGAATGGTGAAAAACAAATTTAGCTTGAATTAGAATAAATCATTCCAAACTCTTGACAATGGTACAGACTATAATCCACCATCTATAGTGGTTTCATGCAGTCCTAATGCAAATTACAGAAAGTTCTATAAGGATTTTCTCTTGACTTAATGAAGCAAAATTCTATTCCTAGTAATTTAGAAAACGTTCAGTACCTTCATAAATGTGAAGTCTGGATGTAGTAATTGACATTATTGCATCACTATAAATAGAACTTACTGTAAAATATTCTAGAGTCTGTTTCAGGACAGGGGTCCAGAATCATTGTTATACAGAGGTTCATGGAGCTCATGCATGTTGGTGACCTAGACAAGCTGCAGGCTTAGCATGATTCTGTGGAATGTCAGTGGTACAATGCAACTTCAGCCTATTGGCACAGAGCCTGCAAAGCTCTATATTGGAATGCAACAGTAACAGCTTCCTAAATTGTCTCAGTTCAGTATCACTGTTTCTGGATGCCTTCAATTAGAGCTGAAAGGCTGCACACTGCAGACAATGTCAGAAATGTCCTTACATTATTTTAGCCAGAATTCTGCTTGAGGAATTCAGTGGCCTTTGCTTGAAAGAATATCCTCCATGATCAGGAATACCAAAACTCATTATTTATAGAATCAGAGAATGTTAGAATCATTCTGGTTGGAAAAGACCTTCAGGATCATCAAGTCCAACAGTCCAGCACTTCCAGGTCACCACTACACCCTAAATGTCACATCTACATGTAATTTAAATACCTCCAGGGATGGTGACGCAATCACTTCCCTGGACAACCTGTTCCTATATTTAAAAACCCTTTCAGTGAATAAATTTTTCCTAATATCCAATCTAAACATTGCCAGGAGCCACTTGAGCCCATTTCCTCTTAGCCTATTGCTTGGGAGAACAGACTGACCCCTACTTCACTAAAACCTCCTCTCAGGTAGTTGTAGAGAGTGAGGAGGTCTCCTCAAAACATACGTTTCTCCAGGCTGCAATTCCCTCAGCCACTCCTCATGAGACTTGCTCTCTAGACCCTTCACTAGCTTTGTTCCCCTTCTTTGGACACACTCCAACCCCTCCACGTCTTTCTTGTACTGCGGGACCCAAAACAGCACAGTATTTGATGTGCTGCCTCACTAGTCTCAAGTACAGGGAGATGATCACTTGAGTTCTTCTGGCCACACTATTTCTGATACAGGTCACCTTGGCATGCTGCCTCCTTATATTCAGCCAGCTGCTGACCACCAGCCCTGGGGCCTCTTTTGCTGGGCAGCTTTCCAGCCACTCTTCCACAAGACTGTAGTGTACACCATGGGGTTCTGCAGCACTTGGCCCTATTGAACCTCATACTACCAGCCTTGGCCCATTGATGCAGCCTGATAACACATCTGCTTAACTTGGTGTTTTCTGCAAACTTGATGAGGGTGCCCTTGATTCCCTCATCCAGATCACTGATAAAGGTATTAAAGAGAAGTGGCCTCAATATTGAGCCCTGTGACTGGCTACCAGCTGGATTTAAATCCACTCACCACCACTCTCTCAGCCCAGCCATCCAGCCAATTTTTTATCCACTGAAGTGTATGCCTGTCCAAGCCACAAGCAGCCACTTTCTCCAGAGAAAGCTGTGGGAAACATGTCAAAAGCTTTAATGGAACCAAATAAACAAGATCCACAGACCTTCCCTCATCAACTAGGTGGGTCACCTTGTCATGGAAGGAGATCAGGTTAGTCAAGCAGGACCTGACTTTCATAAACCCATGCTGGCTGCCCTATCACCTGGCTGTCCTGCATGGGGCATGTGATGGCACTCAAGATGATCTGCTCCATAACTTTCCTTAGCACCAAAGTCAGACTGACAGGCCTGTAGTTTCCTGGATCCTCCTTTGGCCCTTCTTGTACATGATGTCACATTTGCTACCCTCAACTGGATCATCCCTGGTTATCCAGCACTATTGAGAAATGCTGGAAACCTCCTGTCTATAGTTTGCCTAGTTCTAAGCACTGAAAAGATTGTGTAAATACACATGGAAGCAAAATACTAATTTTGATTGTGATAGGTTTGCTTCAGCTACCCTTGACAGTGTGTGGATTCTAGCACTGCTTGCCATTTAGCAAACCACACAGACAAAATGCATTTGTCAAAAAGACTTGCTCTGGAACAAGAAGAATGTTAAGAGTTCCTGAAAATTTTATTTAATGTTCAAGAAGCAATATTAATTTGCTATGTCAATACATTGATTACTGTGTTCATGGAGTGCACTTAGACATCTGTTACCATCCAGAATAAACTGAAGTGGCCACTGTAATTAAAATAACTGTTCTCTGAGTGAGACCGAATAACCTGGAAAGCACCAAGCATAATTTTCCTTCCTAAAATAAGATGGATCTTTCTAACAGATACCTGTGTTTCACAATAGTACCCATAATACAGTTATGGAAACTAGCTGAAGGTGGTGGTAAAGATTCAGTATAGGGCAATGTAAGAACTCAGATAATATATTTTGATAGATCATTTCCTCTCATCGTTTATAATATTCTTGGTAAGCAGAAGATGGCAGAAAGAAGAAGAAAGCAATGTGTCCACAAACACAAAATTAATTTAATTATCACAATAAGAGAATTTAAGTTATGCATTTGGAAAAAAATTTTTAGCACATAGGGTGGAAGCACTGGGATGTATTGCTTAAGGGCAATATGTAGTTCTTACAGCTGCATTTTAAGCACAAGTAAAAGATACACCTACTGGGAATGCCCTAGGAAGAGGTAATTTTGGCTTTGAAGATAGAAACTATGATTCCAGGTCATATTGAAGCCTTCTTCATTAATTTATATGATGCAAAACTTTTACAGTGATTGCAAGCCTAAGCTTCCTTTGACAGCAAGAGCAAAATAAGACAAACATATTTTTTAAGCAAAGTATATAAAGCTCTCCATGTACAAAAATTTGAAACAGTGCATCTGGAAGTCATGCCTTTTGGGTCAAAAAGCCTCGAGATGATGAAATCTGGAGTGTAACTAATCTGCAGAATAGATTAAAGCTGTATTACATGTAGTGCCTGTAGCATTGCTAAACCCATCTGATGCTGCACATTTGAAGACCATTATTTTCAAAAGCTTTTAAACTAAATCAACATTTACCACTTAAGCCTTCCCATCTCACCTAGCTGTGGAAAGTAAAGCTTCCAATTTATGGCTGTTTAAAGACAATAGAGGGAGGTAAATGCTTCTAGAAGACTACTTGTTTTAAGATGATTGTCCAAGCTAGGTGGATACCATCAATCTCCAGTGACTACCAGGGTAGTCAACAGGAGCAGCTAAAACAAGGTACCTCCAACAGCTGCAATTGCATCAGCAGAATCCCTCCCAGAGATTAAGAGTTAATTGTACTCCTTCGTATGAAAACATATTTAGAATATTTATAAGGTATCTCTGAAGTTATCTGAAGCTAAGCTGTTTTTAACACAGATAGAAAGTGTTTTTAGACTTAAAATCAGAGGACTGTAACTGGGTTTGGGTGCTTAAAGAGCCTACTATGAATCTGTGAGACTTCATTTTTACTGTACCTTGCTAAGATCTGCTCTAAAAAATATTTACCTAATGCTGACTTTTCCCATTCAGGTGATTTCAGTTGTTACATAGAAACTTGTTAAATTAAGTGAGAAAATTTATTTTAACTGCACTCAAAACCACTGGCAGCTGAGACAGATTAAATGCTAAACCGAAGCTGAAATATTTAATAAATTGAAAAGTAACTTTCTGTGAAGCTGGGAGAAAGAAGGTGGCTACATTCTGTAACTACAATGTATTTGGGTGTTTTTATAACACCCCTTAATCAATGATCTTACAGAACTTCCTGACAACTTTCAGAAAGCTTTTAGATTACAAAAGAAGAGCTGGAGTCAAACAACAATAATCTTTTTCTTTCCTCTTAGATTTCCTAGAATGCAGTACTTGCTATTTTCTAGCCCAGACATATCAGAGACATGGATAATGAATTATTTGGTAGAAATGAAATTCTGTTTTAACTGAAAGTAGGCAAAAAAATTCAGGAAAAAGTAATCTTCTGGGAATATATTTCACAGACTGCAGCTAGCTAAATAAAATTCATGTCAATGTTACTGGTGAAACAACAAGTGAATTTCCTAAGGAGAAGTAAATAAAAAATGAGATCTCATCAGCCTATATCCTGTTTAAGTTTGGCTTTATATTTTCTCAACCCACATATTATTTGAAGCAGCACACTAGTTTGCCTACTTCTCAGGAAAATTTCTTCTCTACATACCTACCTTACTAAACCCTGTTCCCATTAACTTGGAAATCCCTTGAGTCCATCTGCCACACATCATACAGCATTCACAGAAAGACCTTCTCTGGTAAGATAAGAATATTCATCACAATCCAGGCGTGGGCATGAACCAGGATCATTTCATTAGTTTGTAGACTATTGTGCAAAATCCAGGAAGCCGTATCATCATCCCTTTTTAGCTCTCAGGAGAAAATTAAATATACTGAATCACAAATGGATGGAGGCATTTGACTTACACTATCAGTTCCCTGTATTCTCAATGGGTATAACAAAAACACATTTTAAATAGACTGGGTCATTTTATGGAGCCGTTTATGTTTTTGTTATAGTCAATGGATTGAAAAAAGTGTACAGCAAAAACCCCACATAAATTAATCTGGAAGTTCCAGTCAGAATTCCTCAAGCATCAGTCCCTTTCCTGCCCCATGTCAGCACAATGCTGTGTGCCATCGTGGCAGCACGTCCAGTTTGGATTACAGAATCACAGAATGTTAGGGGTTGGAAGGGAGCTAGAAGATCATCTAGTCCAACCCCCCTACCACAGCAGGATCACCTAGACCAAGTCACAAAGAAACTTCCACACATGCATCCAAAATACCAAGAGCACCAATATGATTTTTCTTTAGGGAATAGTGAAAATACAGTCCATGCTATTCTATAGTATTTTTTTAACCTGTTTTGCCAAAGCAACCACCTCTTACAAAACTGTAATCATCCCAAGTGTGGCAGTTACCTTGATCAGCTGGTAGTCATCCCCATCACACTATATGCACACTATGGAGTTGCACATGTAGGCACACTGAAGGAAGAGGAGGAAGCACTAGAAATTAAAGAGGAGGGGGGGATAAAAGTGGTGTCTTCCATGTCATCGAGCTGTTGCAGTGCACTTTTCCCCTGCTCTATGATGGGGAGATGCTGAATGACTGGCTAACAAACTTCAAAGAGGACAAGCCAGGTCAAAGAGGCAGGGCTAGAGCTGGACAAATGTGGCCTGGACAGGGACTCCAAGCAGACATGATCAGACCTGGCTGCTCTGGGGTTTGAGGGACTGCTGATGTTCATGTGCCAATGCATGAAGAGAGTGTGGGGTGAGGCAGGGAGGGGGTGCTCCCTGGAAAACCCTTGCCCTGGCCAGCTGGAGAGAAGGAAGAGCCCTTGCTGGTGGTGTTTGTGTGAGTGATGCTGGGGCTTGTGTGGGTGCTGGGAATGGCACCGACTCCTGTGCTAGCCAGGCATGTGTGCACCCTGTGCCTGTGTGTGTCCTCAGAAGAGAACTCCCTTGAGTTTTAAAGCCCACTAGATTTGGCTTCCTTTAGCATCTCCTCTGGGCTGTGGCTCCACTGTTAGGGGTTTTCTGTTTCCTTCCTTTTAACTCAAGGTCTCTGGCATCTGTTAAAAACACTGACAATCTACCATTCTTAACAGTTGTACCCCTACAAGTGTTTATGGTAAATATCTTACACTGACATATAATCAAGATTTCCACATGTACACGAGAAAATTACACATTGCTTAAGTTTCATTGTGTTAGGTCACTGATTTCACCTCATTAATATGGTTACACCAATAGGAAAATTGCTTGGAACAGTCTTCAGCTGTGAAGAATCAGTTCCTTAAATTACTAAAAGATTTAATTTGTCTTTATTGCATTAGTTCTGGCCATGTTTCACATTCTCAATGGTATGTAGTTTTGCTGAAGAGAGCTGCAGAAAAGGATGCATGATCTGCATATGTACATACAGATCATTATGTAGTAGTCTGGAAACCCACTTGAATCGTTACTTTGTTGTTTTTCTGCAATGTGTTGTGCATGCCATGCATTAAATGTCTGGCACAGTTTAACTAACAGATGTGTGTTTTAGGTTGCTTGCTCTTTTATTATTTGCCTAACATTAGTGATAATTATTAATCTTCTTGTTATGCATATGTATTTTTAGCAAAGAAAGAATAAAAATATTTCTTGTAAGTGAATGTACTTTATTTCTGGATTTCTCACCATTTGTGAGAAAGGCCAGCTTCACTGTGCCCACACAAAGGAATTTTCTATATATTCACATGGGAACTGCAATTTCTATTAGGTCTACACAAGAAATAGCACATACATATGAATCAAGGATAGGTCTATGCAAATACAGCTTTTTCTTCTACTCTTTGAACATGTTCCTCAGAATATTTCTCCATATACATCTCTGCACATTATGCAGTGAAATAAAATACAGGTTGTGTTCTGTAGGAAGATTATTTACTGAAAGAGATACTCATAATGTTGCACCTTACTGGAAAATTGCACTGGGTGTTTTGTCACTGATATCCAAACATAAGGCTCCTCTCTAAGAGGAGCAGAGGCAGTGACAATGCTTCCTGCAGCACCAGAGCGCGCTGGGCGACAGCAGATGGAAGCAAGGCTTGTTAGGGTGATCTGTCAGCCTGCCTTCCCCCTCACCTCCCTCTAGCAGCTGGCCAGTCTGTCCATAGCTGGGTGCTCCAGTGGTGAGTGTGCTGCTGGGGTGCTCTCCCAGCCCTTGAGGGACCAGAATTTAAAAAATGCTGTAACTCCTCCTTGCAGGAAAGTAACCACATTTACCTAACTTACTGATATATGTTATGCTGATTTCATTAATATTTGCAGGGTGCTTTGGTATCCCCAAAAGCAGTTAAATGGAGCTGTAAAGTATCATCATTTTTTTGCTTAAGATCAAGACCTAATAATAAATGTATGTAGTCCTGTCCTTTATGGATAAAATGTGGAACTATATATAGTGTCACCTTCATTTTCCTTTTCTAACACTGCAAATATTAGCAGCAGGCTGATTTTTTTTTCACATGTGCACAGTGCCACCCACTGTTCTACAGAAATTTCTTTCTGCTCTGCACTGTCTTATGCTGCGTTTTTCTGCCGTCCCCATTTCCTTGTCTTTATTTGCTGTACCACAGGTATGTCACAAAACGGCCATTTATCTCCTGTGAGTGTTCACCTCTCTTGAGCTATCAGGCTAGTGCTTGTTCACACACCTAAGCCAGTAGTAAATGTTGCAGCTATTGTATATGTGCACTGATTCATTTTCAAATGGCAGTAGCTACCTGTGTTCTAACTGTACAGTCTGTTTAATTCTCATTTTTTCACTGAAATCTCAAATCCTCCCTTCAGCTCTGCAGACGAAACTGTGGGTTGATGAAGAACATTTAAGGTTTGTGGGAAATAATCAGCTCCACTCAGTACAATTCAAAATTTACTAATGGTAACAGAAGCTTCTAACCTCAAATCTGTCCCTTTCAGAGGGAGAAATTGCTACCCCACTATACATCTGTTCTTTTCTTCCAAACCTCCTTGCGTGCCAGACGAGCTGAGTTCAGCATGCAGACACCCTACCATTCTACCACATTTTGTCTTTATCTTAATGTATGAAACCATAAAACGTCTCATCAGTGCAAGGCTGAAATTAATTATTAGGTTGAGGAGAACTGTTGTTTGACATCACTTACTTCTTCTTTGAACAGTATCAGACAAGTCTACCCACCTTAACGGACCAAACAAGCAGTGATTTAGTCATCATCTCCCTCCAGAGCAAGTTGAGTAAAAACTAACAACAAACTACATAACGAAAGCAAAACAAAAATGTTGTTCCACTTCCAACAAAGTATTTAGCTGGAGGTTGCCTAGATATACACTACAACTTATGTTCACACGAGAAAACTGCTCCACTAAGGATCAACCTGATACACCAGAGACAGGGCAAGAGTAGAAATGAGCAAAGGAAACAAACGACTGGATGTTTAATTTCCATTTTAGGAAGTGTCCTTAGCACCTACTGAGCTAAGAAGATTGTAAATACTGCTAATGAAACTTCAGTAGAACCAAGCCTGTGAGGACTAAGTCTAAAGTAGGTAAGCATAAACTCCATTAGTCTCAGACTTTTTAATGCCATCAGTGACATAGGCACGCTGGCAATGAATGAAGCATTCTGAAGATTTCACATGCTGAAAAATAACTGGAATGAAAACAATTTGTCTACAGAGTCCTAGGAACAGAGGAATATATACATAAGACAACAGGGCAACACTTGTCTTAAATTGAAAACAAAATGAGGGTAAAGGAGGGAGATCACCTAATTTCTACTTAGAGATGTCCACAATTAAGGAAAAAAATCCAGGGAGACTGAACACATGAGGATCTCTGAAGTTTCTTCAATGTTCATCATGGATCTCTAAGTACTGGTTGAGCTATTTGACTGGTTGTGCATTAAGAAATTTGTTATTGTCTGTAATTGTGGTTTTAATAACAGTAAACTTGGTTGTGACTATGATAGTTCTGTTTGTTAAGGAAATAAAACAGATTTCTTACATTCACAATGGGAAATGGATCTAGATAGATCTGAAAATGAAGGTAAGTGCTTAAGTGCATTTTGAGAAATACTCATCACTAAAACCCACTGATCTCATTATTGCCACATAACATTTTTGCAGAAAGGCTGACAATCCAGGACATAAATTATATGGGACAGACAGCCACTGTTGTACTAGTAACAGGGCAGTAGTTTATAATTACTTAGAGTCTCAGCAGATAAATGAATTTGAAATATCTGCTCCTAACACAGAATATCTGTTACAGGTTATAGTATCACTACAGTATCACTGCCTGACCAAGACAGCATCAGATGCCAAGCTGTGACATGCTGAGATAGGTCTAAAAAGTTACAAATATAGGAGACAGAACACGCAGTATTGCTCCAATATATAATTATGGGACATCACAGACAATTCTGAAGCTACGTTTTTAGATACTGTAAGTGGAGTAGCTAGGCTGAGAAGCAGTCCAAGAAAAGCAATACCATTTCCCACAAGTTCTAAAGAAAACAATTCACTGCCATGTGCAACCATACGCTGAAAACTGTCTCAGTATCAAGGGTAGAAAGTAATAAACATGATGAATTTTATTTTTTTTTTAATGGCTCTGGGAACTCCAGATTCCCAGAAAAGAAAAGAAAATCTGAAATTGTACCCAACAAATTCTTAGAAATTATATAAACAGTAAAATTAAAGGATTGACACATGGATAAAAATATCTAGAGGAAGACTCAACACATCTTTGTAAAGAGAAGCCATACCTTGCAAACTGGAGAAAAATCTGTCTGGTGTAATCTGCTTGGATCCTCAGAAAGCATTCAACAGGATAGTTCACCACAGCCAGTTCTCAGTAAGTTGTCATGAAGTAAGAGGGAAAGTCCTGGCATGAAAAAAAATCTGCTTTAAACCTATGAAACAAAAGTAAGGAGGAGAATTAGAGAAGACTGAAAAGGACAATGAAAGATGGAGAATAAGATGCTCAGCTGCTCCTGTAAGTGCTTTAATCCAAACTCTAGCTTCTTAAAATACCCATTCAAAGAGTGTTGATACATAGAGATGTTTTGCAAAGGTATGCAAATGTCTACGTTTAAACCTGTAAAGACACCCTGAGGACCAATTTATCTGCTCTTGATCTGTCCAGAGCTGCTTAAGGGTAGTACCCTAAGCAAGCCATGGTGTGAGTGCTCATTAGCTCCACCATGAGCCACAGACATGCTTCTGAAAACCGCACACATACTATGGGCACTTGCAGAGCTATGAATGTCCATCTGTTATCTCTCAGAAGAATGTGTTTCTGTCCCTCCAATGAAGTTACTCCATTCTCCCAAATTAAATAAATATAAGAAATAATAATGTGAACATAGCCCCAAATACCCATCCGAGGCTACCAGCTCAGCACAACAGCTCCTCAGCTTTCCTATGTGTCTGTCTTTTGAAGGTGGGAGTAAGCCTCTAATTACTCAAAAAATTCAGTACAAATCACAGAGCTAACAGCAGGTGGCACTGACACGTCAAACCTCACACAGTCGTCTCGTGTCCGTGTTTAATCAGGTTTTATTCATAGATAATGGAATGGGAAAGTGAGTGACACGCAAATTTGCAAAGAATAATTAAATATCATATGCTAAATATTCTTGTTCATCTCAGATTAACCACCTGAGTCTTGCAATGTTCTGATCCTGGGTTTGAACTCTTGTTCCATTTGCCAGTGCACCTGTGCCGACTCCTGCTGCCCTGCTGAGCCATCGCAGCAGTTCTACACTCCCAGCAGAAAGATGTAGCACACACATAATTATTTCTTCTAAAACTCTTCTGCATCACATAGCTAATCAGACAACAAAACAGGTCATTTCCTCTCTTACACATACAGCTCTGTCTGTGAAAGATGCAATGGCAAAGGAAAAACAGCTCTACTCGGTCTTAAAAGAAACAGCCTCTCACTGACAGATTAATCAAATGGCTGGAAATAATCAGACAGTTCATGGAGGAGCAGGAGCAGTCTGGCCATTCTGAAAAACCCACAGCTACAGCCATAGCAGTTCATGTGTACATGTGCCAGCTGTAACCATCTCTGGAAAGTCCCAGAACACAAGCTCCCTGTTTGATATCTGTGAGGTACTTTTGAGAGCTTTTTCCCTTTACATTACTAATGCAAACTGCCACATGTTTTTCAAGACCCTTATTCCCACACTGAGGCCAAACTCTGAAGCACAAACACTTTACTATAGTCACTGGGCCATGTGATAGATAACTGACTACAGGTCAGGATTATGAAGCCTAAGCTAACCATCAGAAGAGCAACAGTCTGTTTAACTGCCAGCTCCTCACTGCCATGAAAAACCTTCCCATCTCCATTCATCACAAGCTGAGCTTCAAACACAACTCTCTGCCATCTCAGGGTAGAGGACTTGGACCATGATCTCAAAGACAAAACTCGTCTGTCAGAGGTGAGAGCTCTCCCTCCACAGAGCCATCCTGGGCCCAGGGAAGGCTTTCATATCAAAACTAGTTTCAAATAAAAAAAAAAAAAAAAAGTGAGATTCTTGTGGGGGAACAGAGAATGTTGGTCTATTTTTTTATTGAACTGAGTTAAGAAAACTCACAGTTTCATTTTGAGTCAAACATTTGTAAAGCATGAAGCTGAGGATGTTACCCTAGTGCGTGTCTGTAAATCTAGCTGTGATTGTGACTCCTCCCTTGTGCCACTGTCACAGAGCAGGGCACCACTCCAGCTTGCCCTCCACCATGAGGCCCCTGGAGCAGGCCACCACCCCATCAATTCCTTCATCTCAAGGCACCCCAGGGAACAGGGCACCACTCTGTGAGCTCCACCACTATGAGGCACCTGACTGGGTGGAAGAGCAGAAACAACTTTTTTTCTATCAGCAAGACCTTTCTTTCAAGTACTAGTACCTTTCTCCTAGTACAAAAGTGCACAAAAGCAATACATTGAGCCAAAGAAGCTTAATCTAATTTATTTCAACTTGTTTCAATTTATTCCAAACAAGAATCTGGCCCAGCACCTTTCAACTTGCTCATACTACTTTGTCTCCCAGTGACTATTTCAGTGCACTAAGTATGGCTTAACTACCTAGTTAGGTGATGTCTTTAACATGTTAGCCTATTTTTCTCTTTGACAACATTGTAAAATACAGTAATATTCTTTCTTCTGTGATCCAAAACTTGTACTCCTGTGATGCTCCTTGTGCTCTGAATCACACCACAGTGCTAAAACTGTTGTTGAGTTATAAAGAATCTCATAACATGTGACAGCAAACCATTGGGCCTGTTTCTGAGTTCATCTCCACCACTATATTTTATATACTGCTCCAGTGAAATCAAGAGTCACCAAGGTCTTTAGGAGGAGAAACAAAATACAGAAGCCAGAAAAAAAAAAAAAAAAGGCAAGAAAAAAAAAAGCATTTGTTTATAACTCCTCCAATGTACTGTATTATAAGAATTCATTAATCATTCACTAGGGGGGGCTGATACCCCACAACCAAGAAAAGGACTCAAAACAGCTGGAAAAGAATTATTTCAGAAGTAATGCTTTTCTTTCAAGGAAAATCTTAGGGTAGGGTGAAATTAGCAATTAGCCTTAGATGTAGGTTTTTTGAGGTTTGACTTCCTATATATTAAATTGTACTGATTTAGCTATAAAGTATTTGAATTCTTTTAACATGGATATTTTGAGCTTAACTCAGTTCTTTAAGAGGAGATGTCTACTGCTATTTAATATTACTGAGATACCTGCTTAGGACTAGCAGATGTGATGAAGTAGGTCAAAAGAATTTTGTTAGTTGCATGGGCAGAATTCAAATCAAATGAGATTTAGATGAGATCACTGAGCTTTTGCTTTGTGACAAGCAACAAAGATGTACAGAGAAGGACCTTTCATAGCATCTACAAATTCACAGAGAATTCAAAGCTCAGTACCCTTTGCTCACTATTGCTGCCATTTACTTTTAAAGCATTTTTACTCATTAACAAGATTTTGTCCTGCTATAAACAGTCAAGTAAAACCCTAATAAAAGGCACATACACTTAATTATGCTTTCAAAGACAAATCAAAAGGGATTACTCTATGGAACCATATCCCAATTATTCATCAAGAACACAATCTCTTTGATTAGGATTATTATGTATGTTCAGTTATTCAAAAGCATATACATGTGCTTGAGTTTAAAGCTTCTCCCTAAAATAACAGAGTTTATTTGCATGGTAAAGTTATGTTGGTTTTTTTTTTTGGTGAGAAGTTTTACAGCTTCCTTAGATGGAGGTCCTTTTGTAAGGAATTTTTCTGCTGAGTCAGAAGCTGAGAGCTATCAAACACAGCAGCATGATTAAGGCAAACAGAAAAAAAAACAGAGTGGAAAGGGAAGAAATTAAGGAGGCAAAGCAATGACATAGAAAAGAGAAAGGAGGAGCTTGAAACAAGTCTTTCAGGCTATCTACCATTCCATTTAGGAAAAAACCTCAGTGCAGCACAAACAGGGTTACTGAACAGCAGATCTGGACATTACAATAGATTAACTTTTCTTTCTGGATTCTAATTCCCTTTCAGATGTCAGCATGGCTGTAGTCTCCTATGGTTATTTATGGTTTTATTGGCATTTAAGGTTATTACTGCTATAATATACATTATTATCAATAATACAGTAGTGTCTGGAGAGGTATTCAACTGTATGTGCTCCCAGGCAAGCTGAGAGGAAGGCTTCACTTTCAATGCTCTGAATACCAACCTCAGTTCAAGACACAGAAGAGAAAGACCAAAGGAAAGAGAGAGGATTTCCTCTCCATGGCAGTGACAGGAGCATGTCCCCACACAACAGATGCCTGGACCCTGTCCAAAGTCTTTTGAAAGCACACCCACCAAAACCCCTAGGAAATTCTAACTGATAAAAACAAAATATTTACAAAAATTGGAAACATTAAATAGCTTTTTTTTTTCCTGACAGCCTTTTACCCATAAACATACATCTAATGACACCTACAAAAACACTGCTAGAGTTCTAATAAATAAATTAATATCGAAGATATTGACAATGAAGCAACTGTAACTGGAACACTGTATGTGAAGGGAATTGATACTAACATATCTATCTAGTTTTATAGATACTTGTGGTGATTATTTCCATACATTTGCTTATACACCATTATTTCCTCTTGCCATATGCATTCAACCAAATCAAGAAAGTTACTAATGCTGTGGGGGGACCATCTACGAAATTTATTCCTCACAGTAAAGCCTATGATAAAGAGAGTAGGGGTTAGCTATTGAACAGGAATTATCATGATTGCTTTTTACTGTTCAAATCTAATAAGATGTGACCAGATTATTTAGAATGAAGGTTTCTCTTAAAAAGAAACTCACTGCATAAAACATCATTAGTCCCTACACCCACAGTCATTATCCATGTCACAGTGAAACAAAGGAAACATTCCAGTCAGTGTTCAGGTTGTGTTGTTGAAATAGTTGAAAGCTGTGCAAAATGTATGTTGACTAGTTAATGAGGCACTATTGATGCACATCTGAAATAATAGAATTGCAGAAAAAGGAGTGGTTCTATCCACAGTTTTTCCTCAGAATAGCATTCCCAAGGTTCTCCAGAAGACAAGGAGAACTCTTTACCCAGAACAAACTCTACTGCATGAACTAAGAAGTCAACAAACCTTCCCTTCTGTGCACCCCGAAGCATTGATTAAAACCTCCTTCAAGAAGTTCAGTGCTTTATCTTGCAATGATCTATGACCCAGATACCCCATTTAAGTCACCTGGAAGCATGAGGTATCCTGAGATAGTAGAGCTTAATTATATGTAATAGCAATTAACTATCTTAATTTAATCATAATGGTATTTAACTATTTCACAGTGATGATAGCACTGAGGATTAATCAGATATTGCAGTTCTAAAATTGTTTGTTACATCCAGAACAAATAATGTTATTTCAAAAATACAAAGCACAGTAATCAAAATAAGTGTGGGATACACCAGTAATAAAAACAAACAAAACCATAAAAATACCAAAAAAAAGTAAAAGTCAGATTCATCTGGGAAACCATAGACATCTACCTTCTCTTGGCTGTCATCTTCAGTTGCTACCAGGGAGAAAAATGGACCTGGTAAGGTGTGATTCATCCCATCCTAAAGTAGAAATGTATAAAAGGAATAATGAATTGCTTCTTTCAGGTTCGTATTTCTCTTCTGTGACTGAAGAGGCTAAAGGCGATGGCAGGGCACTGAAACCCCTGCTATTCATAGGCAGGCAATGCTGGTCAATTAGGCAGCCAGTCACAGACACAGGAAGTCAATTTACACTTAATAGCCACTTAAGAACCACAATTCCTCTTACAAAATGAAGTATTCTTGCTACAGGATATATGTGAGGTTAGCCAATATACCCAAATTAACTTTGCAAATTTAAAGCCTCTTAAGCTACTTTGAAGAAATGAAAAGATGGTGAATAGTCACCTTGCATACTATGCCAAATATGCGTTTATTTGCATTATTAACTGAAGGAAGTTATTCAATACAGAAAATGTAAACTGCAGGATTGTGAAGCAAAGAAACCCCCCCTCAAAGTCAGCAGAGATGAAGTTGCCTGGACACGTTTCTCTTTTGCACTGCATGAAATAATCTGAAGTTCTTTCCTTGGTGATGTGTTTTTCCATGAAGAAGATATGCCTGTTCTGGTTCGGTTTGTTAGTGGATGCTCTGCAATTATGCCTGTTTGGTGCTGTAACTGGAACTGCTAACTACAGAGATAGATGGATCAGATTTCTTTATTTTAGTGTAGATATATATAAGTTTTTGCAATAAACAAGTTTTATGAATCACTCAATGTTTTAAAGTTGCCAGAGGTAACTGCAACATTGATACGTTGCTGATGTTACACAAATTCTTAACAAATATTTGTTTTGCCTAAAATAATTATTTTCATACTCCCTACCGCTCAGAGATTGTTACCAATTTATTGTTTGTTACCTGTTGAATAGAGAACATCAGCCTTGAGTGCACTAAGGTAAGCATTGCAACTCAGTTTAGATAAAGCTGTAGAAATAACTTGGGAAATAAGGTGTGAGTGGTCTTGAAGTTTGTGTGATAAATTATCACAAGAGAAACTAGAGGAAAAACACAAACAGTAATCATTGGAACAGACCACTGGAAAGAATGAATACAAAATGGACTCAGAAGCTGCAAAGTTGACCTGAATTGCTAGCAGAAAAGAACTGACATTTGCCAAGTTAGCAGATTTCATTTGAAGGATAAGTAATTCATGTTTACTTAAGGAAAAGACCAAAAACTTCACTAGTTGGCTGACCAGGCAGTGAGTTTCGCTGTTGAATAAAACAAGTAATTCTAGGCAGGAACAGTATCAGGAACAGTACACAGATTGCTGCATGCATTTAATGTCCAAAATTTCATCTTTTTTGGTGAGAACTGACAATATTCTTCTATAGAGAAGTTGATTCTGTCTCTCATAATAAGTATTTAAATCTCACCCTGTGCAGAATGAATTGACTCTCTGATCTATTAAAAAAATTCTTTTGAACAAAGCAGTATTTTGGATAGGAAGTCTTTGGATCTTTCCTTCAGAGTAACAAACCATGTCCCTATTTAAAAAGAAGTATTCCTCCTTTTGATATGTGCATGTAATCTTCCCTGGCATTGCTGGGTTGTACCTTTCCAATGTCAGGAGAATGGAGTAATAGCTCTTTAAAAAAGCATTAGGTAGGGCCCAGTCAGGTCTGATTGCATATCTTTTATTCATCTCTGAGACAACTCTGGGGCATTTGACATAATGCAGCTAAAATTAGAATCTGAAAGTTCTTAATAATCCCCTTCACCAATCTAATAAATGAAAGTAACATTCATCCTAACTTTACACAACCGTTTACTAAATTCAGTTTTATATATTAAAGCCCATTTCCAATACAATTTCAGCAGAAAATATCAGGAACTTGCTTTCCTATTCAGTTGGTGGATGTAAAGTTAGGCATTACTTTGAAAATAAAACTGCTCCTATGTGTAGGCTGCTGTACAGAACTACCTCCCCAGCTACTCTTTTTTTACTTCCTACCACATTGTAAAAGGCAAGAAAATAAATAGTGTCTGAAAGTGGGTAGTGTGCAAAGATACTGAAAACAGCTTTCTTAACATAGCCCTGATTCCATACTCTCCTAAACTATTTTCACACAATGTGGACCAAACTGTGTGTCTTCCTCTGATCTGTCTGTTCCATGCAGCTAGCGCAAAGAAAGTGAGATCTGGCTGGTTTCAGTTGGACCATTTCCACAGGAAAAGCAGAATATCCCTGAAGGGAATAAAGCTGTTCTAATAAGCTCTTATTTCACTTGCTAAAGGAAACAGCAGAGAGATGTCTAGAGAATGTCTAGGTTTCATCTTTTCTCACCTGTTATGGCAAGAGTGAGGTTACAGCAGCTCCCAGACTATCTGAAAGGACAGGCTTCAGACAACTCAATTGTAAAGGAAACACAACTGCTCCCGAAGAGCACTGCTTCACACTAACCTAAGGGGAAGATTCAGCAGAGGATCAAGCCAGTACCACTGTCATTTTCAGGAACTGACTCAATCTATGTCAAGGGAATTGACTTTATGATACAGATTACATCTACTGATACAATGATATAATACAGATTGTATCTACTGTTGAATGCAGTGTTGCTCAGGGCTCAATAGCCTGCAACAGACAAGCGGTGAAATACTGGAACAACCCAAATCCATTAATTTTAACTCTTGATATATTACTCACAAAGCTTGTATGCATATTAAAAACTTTTATGTTATTGAAAATGACCACTTCCATAGAAACTACAGTATGGCAGCTACCAGTGAAATCATGAATGGTGCTGGCAGCATGAGTAGGATCCCATCATTCAGCAGTCACAGCACAAGAGCGAAGATTTCTCAGAATTGTATGGTATCTTTCACTCTGTGCACAGTTAAATTGTGGAGAACCTTGCCCAAAATATTACTGACACTGAAAGAGAAATGTGCTAAAAAATGGATTTGTAACACCATGAAAGGTTATTAAACATATTGGGCTCTGTGTAATGTCTGGCTAATCAAGTCCTTGTGCTGCTGGAAACAATGAGGATGTTCCCGAGGAAAGTTTTCCCTAGGTATGTCCTACTTGCCATACTCTTCCTGAACTTTTCTCTCTATTCTACTACATAGGTCCAGGACACCCACTCTGACTTTCCAATACAGACTAATATATGAGATCAAAATACTTTACAAATTTGGAAATATAATGTGTAACTTACAACCAGCTGATTGTGAAGCACTACTCCTGTGAGAAGAGCAGCAAGGCTATTTGAAAAGACAAGGATGAATTTGGGACCTGCATGTCATGGCATTTGCTTGTATATTCCAGTTGGAAAAAGTGACTATATAACTGTCATAAATTCATAGCTTTCAATAAAAGAAGTATAGCAGATCACGAAAATATATTATAAAAGAGGGTTTTGTAACACCTGGCTTTGTGCTGAGGCAAATTTTTCAACTCCCACAACAAGCATATTGGGTTGCAACTCATATTTTAGCATTCCAGCAAAAATTTTTCTGTACTGTCTCCTGAAATCATGAAATGTTTCCTCCATCAGTGGTACTATACCAAGGAAATCCCAGCTGGAGCACTGGTTAAGACAGTAGTTCAGAAGGTATCACTACCACCCAGTTGTTACAGATATTCCTGAGGTGTACTGTAGAAGCCCTTTGGTCTGAACCCCATCTCTGAACAAGGTGGATGTGGTTCTATCCGATGTTCCAGATCCCACGGGACACACTGCCTGGAGAGTGGCTGTGGTTCACTCCACAGCAGCACTTCACTGGCAGGGGCAGAACAGGAGTCTTTGCACTGTTCTAATGGGTTTTACCACTACTCCAGTGGTGTAAGAAACTGATTGCCCAACTGGGTTTACCAGGGAAATGATAAAATTATGGAAACTGTTGCTTTTGTTCCTCATGTACAAATGAGCAGGAGCAATGAGTAGCTGATCTTTTAAGAGTCCCTCAGAAAATGAAAAAGGCACCCGTACTCCCTGTGTCTTGTGTCTCTAGTGGTAGAAGAATAAATTCTCTATTTGTGAGCCTTTCTACTAATAATTTTCTCATTTCCCTGAAATGTTCCAGCTTTATTTTATTGGTACATTTGAAAATAAAGTTCTGAATAGTTTTCTAAAAGTTCTTTTTTCAACGACAATCTAAGTTTACACCTAGCACAGAGAGAACTCAGAAGTGAAGTGCTGTATCTCCTGCCTAACTGTGGTGGTGAGTTGACATGGTAGAGGTTATGGACACTGAAGTTTGTGATGTTTCTTTCCTGTAGTAAAAAGTGAGCTTGAAGAATGCACATTAAGAGCACAGAATTAACTCAAAGCAGAACCTTACATGGGGCTTTCCTCTAGCACCTTGAAAAAAAAAAAGAAAAAATCTAGTTTGAACAGCTGGTAATCAAACAAAAAAACCCCCAAACTTTGAAGTAACATAAATACACCTGTATACAGTTCCATAAAGGTCACAGGGAAAGCAGAAAACTGAACCTGGTGCCTAGAAGTCTTATACATGTGCCAAAAATGATACATTAGAGTATTTTGAGAACAAATTAATTACAGTTTTAATGATGATGTGAATTAGATACTTACTTTGACTAGTCAAATGGAAAATTTTTAGTCAGGTTTTTAGAAGCTCCGGTGGATCTGGACTAACAGGGAAAGCATCCATCCCTTGAATCACAGTGATGTTAGGGGAGTGTTTTCAGATCTTCTTACTACTAATGGAGAAAATACACCTGAAAAAGTCTTTCCAGCTGATGGAAAGAACCACTACTGAAAAGAGGAGTCTGAAAAGAGGTTGGGTGAGTAGTTTAATGACTGAACAATTATGGGTCTATTACACTCAGCAAGGCACCTTGCTGCTTTGAGGTATTTACTAGTCATTTATGGTCTTAATGAATTGGTTTTACTGATTCTCTTAATTACTTTTTTAGTTATTACTTTTAATTAAGTGTTGTCTTAAGTGCTATCCATCAGACAAACTGTGCAACTCTTCCAACCTAGACAATTCTATGATTCCCAGTATCTGAAGACGTAATGATCATTCTCCTCTACCATAGCTGTCCCATCACATCTATTCTTCCTGGGCCATGACTTCCAAACCTCACCCCTGCTGTTCTCCTCCAATTCTCTGATGTGTAAATGCTTTTGCCAAGTCACCTGCAGCAGATTTCTACACCCTAAGTGATGAGGAGAGATTGCTGCAGGTGTTGCAACACTGCAATATAGTGAATGTTCAGCTAATCTTTGCTTAGAATACAGAAGATTACCAGTATCCAAAAGATGAACTGTTATGAGACCTCTGTGAAACAAGTTAAAAGGTACATAACAGACGTATGCAACAACAGATAAGAGCATCAAGACCTTGTGGCACTATGCGTGACACTGGTGGGCATGACACATCAAGCACATTTTGTGTGCTACAGAATTTCCCCTCCCGATGGGCTCCACTACAACACAGGCTGTACCCTGCCCTGGAGAGGAGTAAGAGGTGGCAGAAAATGCAAATTTGCAAAAGCGAGTTATTTTACATTTGTCAGAAATAATCATTTCATAGATTCATAGATTCATAGATACTAGGGGTTGGAAGGGACCTAGAAGATCATCTAGTCCAACCCCCCTGCCTGAGCAGGAT